>VTPC01090730.1:278177-339412 GCA_011009095.1 Ignelater luminosus
TATGAACCTGTTCAGTGTTAGTACTGTTTTGTGGAGCGAGTGAAGTTTTATAAAGTAGCATTATCACTGCTTAACAAAGAGAATTTCTTGTGTTTTGAGTGATAACTATAGAAACATTAATCATGTCCCGTAAATGTCCGAACGATCCGGACAGTTTTTGTTACGTTTGTGGAGAGTTTACTGCTAAACACCAAAAACGCTGTTTTACTGTTCTAATAATGAGAGCTTATCGTCTGTACTTTGGATGTCAAGTTGGAAATAAAAATAAGCAATAGGGCACCACATATTTGTTGTGTTTCCTGTGCAAATTGCCTTCGACAGTGGATAAAAGGTTCCCGTGTATGTATGCCCTCCGCAGTACCTATGATATGGAGGGAACAAAAGGATTATCTAACCGATTGTTACTTCTGCATAATAAAGATAGCAGGCTTCTCTACAAAAATGAAAAATCGGTTGTGTATCCTAATTTGACATCGGCGATAAGACCCGTTGGCCATTGTACTGATCTTCCAGTTCCTGTGCCACCAGAAACATTTGAAAGATCAGATGAAGAATATGTCGACATTGTTTCTAGCAATGATCCAGAGTTTATCCCTCCAGATCCTACTGAGCCACATTTGATGACAAAAGCATAACTAAACGATTTAATTCGTGATTTGAACTTAAACAAAAGCAAAGCCGAGGTGCTTGGCTCCCGATTGAAAAGTTGGAATTTATTGGAACACAATACCGAAATTAGTCATTCCCGTAACCACGAAAAGAAGTTTTTTGAGTTTTATTCTGTGGGCGACAATCTTACCTACTGCAGTGATGTTGACGGTTTAATGGAAACCCTTGGACGTAAACACAAATTAGAAGAATGGCGACTGGTCATTGATGCATCTAAATTTAGTTTGAAAGCAGTTTTATTGCACAATGACAATGCATTGCCTTCAATTTACAGTGCATATTCAGTTCACCTGAAGGAATCTTATGAAACTATGAAATGCCTTTTAAAGAGCGTAGACTATAAACGATACGAGTAGAAAATTTGTATTAGGAATGCAACAGGGATTTACAAAATACAGTTGCTTTTTGTGCGAGTGGGACAGTCGTGCTAAATCGCAGCATTATATTGTGAAAAGTTGGGCACATCTGTGGGTCTCCAAATTCTGCAGTTAATGAATAACAGCGGTTTCGATGGGGTTCTACAAGGAAGAAAAAGATGGCGTGGAATTGTTTCAAATCTGTCGTAAAGGGCTTTCTGGGAAACAACAAAGCGGAAAATTTCAAAAACCTCGTCGATGAAATGTTTACAGCTTACCGTAAAATGGGATGTAATATATCGCTAAAGATGCATTATTTACATTCCCATTTGGATTTTTTCCCAGATAGTTTGGGAGCTGTAAGTGATGACCATGGGAAGCGTTTCCATCAAGATTCTTCAACGTTGGAAAACCCGTACCAGGGAAGATGGAATTCGAACATGTTGGGTGATTACTGTTGGTTACTGATTAGAAAAGACCCTAATACATCATTACACAAAAGAAAACTGTCAAACAGAATATCTTAATGGGTTCTATGTACATTTTGTAATATAAAATGCATCTTACTGCTTTAGCGTTTTATTTCAAAACAAAATCATGTTTTTCTCGAAACTATACGTGCTAGGAAAAACCAAAAGCAGTTTTGGATTCAGCACGAAAAACTGACTCAAGATCAACTATTTGTAACTAGGAATCAGAAAAAAAGTTTCAATTTGTTAATCAGTGTTATCGATGGAATGTTTATTCACTTTCAATAATAGTTTTTATTTATTCAAGGTATCAGATGATTGTTCAATTACTATGGTCATTAATTCAGTTTTTTAATTTATGACAAGAATGTAGAGTATGCAGAGTCGCTTGGATAAACAGTTCGAGAAATCACAAACTAGTGCTTAAAATGTTATCCTCTACTGATTAACCTCAAATATTTTGTTATAGTTCTTTATTCATAATAATTAACTGAAAACCAGAAATAACAATTTCTTAGAAAGAAATAATTGTCAATAATTAGACATAACTGAGAGACAGCAGACTTTTTTATATAGTTTTACAAAATACATTGATTCAATTAATTTCAAGATAGAAACTCGATTTGTACGTCTTAAATGCGTTTACGTGCCCGATACTTGTTACATTCGACAACTACAGCATTATAAACAACACTAGTGGTATTTTTCAGTAATTATAATAAATTGATTTGTTCTGTTGCTGGTTAAAACAGTTTGGGCATCTTTCTAAGATTTTATAAAGCTGCAACTAAGGATATTTCTACAAAAAAACGTTTTTGCCCTCCTAAATCTGCTAAAGGAAAATCTAGTAACAATGTAAAAGCAATTCTCAAAGTCAACGTACTATTTAATTCTATTACCAATAACTAGAATGGAAAAGTAACGACTACTTTCCTAATGTGTACAATTTCGAGACAGACAATTTTTAAAAGTAAAATTAAATAATTTTATCAAATGTTCACTGAAACGTACAAAGCTCGTCTTAGCAGTTTTAGTGCTGAAAATACATTTCAAAGAAAATTCTATGGCAAAAAATTCTGAAAAAGGTAATTCAGTTGAGTGAATAGTTACACTTAAAGAAACGGGTTGCTGAAGATATTGTGTTGTGATTTTTGGCCCATTAGCAACATAACGTAGAGTTTTGAAAATTTAAGAAGTTCCCAAAGAATTGTATTATAATTAATCTTAGTTTATGTCTAAGTGATAAATAAAAAAGTAGCTATTTGTGTATACAAGAAAAGAAAAGACCCTGTTATTGTTGTATTGCAACAAAAGTTAAATTTAAACTATTTAAGAACCAGTTTGTAATTTTAGCAAGCTGGTATAAAATAATATAAAATTATTTTAAAAGATTAAACTAGAAACAACGCCTACATTAAGAAGAATTATGATTCTTTATTCAAGATTTAGTTTATAATTTGATATTAGTATTAAGTAACGTAAAAGATTAGAGAAGCAACAAATAGCTTTGATTAATTGAATTTGTGAATTTGAAAATTAACACCTTAGTATATTAGATAATCTAGATCTAGAATAATTAGTTACTGTAAGACAGGAAGAGAGTTGCTGAAATAATTTATCAATTACCCTTGAAAGATTCTGCATAATGACGAATACTAATAAATAGTATGTATGAGTTAGTCTTTTTTTAAGCACACTACTGAAGTGACATAGGCTTTGTTTAAATTAGACAAAAGAATTATTGTATTTTAAGACATCAAAGGAAATCGTGTTATAAAACTCTTTTAGTAAAGTTTGACAGCTTACTACTCAACATCCCACTATTCATACGGGAATTAGTTAGGGAAAAAAGAAAAACTCGAAGTAGATGGCAACAATCTAGAAACGATGGGGATAGAATAATATATAACAGATTAAAACAAAAACTACGCAAGGCTCTAACGCACGCAAGAAATACTTCTTTTGAACATTATATTTCATCTCTCTCAAAAGATGATAATGCAATATGGAAAGCTACAAAAAAGTTCAAAAGACCTCAATTATCAATGCCACCAATACGGAAAGTAAACCGAGGCTGGGCAAAAAGTAATGCTGAAAAGACAACAGCATTTGCAGAATACCTTAAATGGGTATTTACACCACTCCCTGACATAAATCCTGGCGACCACGAAATAGAATCGTTTTTAGAAACTGCGTGCCAAATGTCTTTACCAACTGAAGCTGTTTCACCTAAAGAAGTTTACGATAAAATCAAAAACTTAACCCACATAAAGCTCCTGGATATGATCCCATTACAGGCACAATACTCAAGCTTGCTACCAAGAAAGGAAGTGTGTTGGGACCTGTTATACCTAATATTCACCGCAGATCTACCTACGGCTGACAATATCGTCATAGCAACTTTAGCAGATGATACAGTATTACTGGCAGTACATCCTAATCCAACACTCGCTGCGCAGTTACTGCAAAACTATATAAACTTACTCGAGCCCTGGTTCAATACCTGGAAAATTAAAATAAACCAAACAAAATGAGCACATATAACATTTACAACGCAGCGCGCAATTTGCCCACCAGTTGCTATGAACAACGTACCAATACCAAACTGAAGTAAAGTATTTGGGCTTACACCTTGACCCAAAAATTGACTTGGCAAAAGCACATCAAGATGAAGAGACAACAATTAAACTTCAAACTAAGAGAAATGTCTTGGTTACTAGGAAGAAAAAGTAATCTATCGCTGGATAACAAGCTTCTGATGTATAAGTGTATACTAAAACTCATATGGACATATGGCATACAATTATGGGGCTGTGCTAAGACCTCGAATACCAAGATCCTTCAAAGATTCCAATCTAAGGTATTAGAAGTAATCACTAACGCACTATGGTATGTCAGCAACTTTACCATACACGACGATTTAAAAATCCCATTTATCACTGATGAAATCCAGAGACTCTCAATACTATATTACCAACGATTAGATGGACATCACAACCACCTAGTTACCGCAATCAGGAATCCTCCAGTCGTTCCACGAAGACTGAAAAGGCAGTAGCCGACCGATCTACCCCAAATAGTAGATATCTAATCCACAGTTCGCCTACCTTCCACTAAATGGCAAGAGTAAGACATGTAGACAAGACAGTTTATTATAATCAGAAACATCTTGAATTGAATTCAGAAATAGAAATTTGAAAATGACCTTTTATACTGTAGAGTTTCCTGAAGATATCTGTTTTGAGGACTGTCCATGGTTAGTAATGTTAGCAGTCTTATACTATTTTTTGTTCAAGATTTCCTTTATTTTCATTGCTGCTGCTTGCCAAAATTAGCTAGTTTCACAAACATTAACGATTCATAATTGATCTAAAAATGGATATTAAATTAAAACATCTAAAGAAGCTGATATTGAATTTTTTATTAAATTTCCATTTTTGATATAAGAGGTAGCATCGGCTTGTAAATTATGAAGATTACTTTTTATGCAACTCTTGGGTCTTTAAAAAACTCTAAACTTTAAAAATGTCAGTCCTTTTTACTGACAGTCTTTGAAGAGAGCAGAATGCTTTTGATCAAAGACAGGTATTACAGAAGAACCAGAGCACATTTTGTATTTTCATTATATCATATCTATTTAGTTTGACCACTTACTTTGTTGGGTTTCTCAAGCTTTGCCTGTAGAAAATCGCATGTAGATTACTTAAAGAATTTCTTTTGTAACATTTCACCGTCCGCAGGGATCTATTGATAAACCATTTGCACTTAGTACGCTTGGAAAAAAGAAATTAAAAAATTAAGTTAACGAAATTTATTACTGCACATGAAAAGTTTTGCGTTGAATGAGAATGAGAGAAAATACTTGCAATTAAATTTTAAATTTATTAAAGAAAACTGTTACTATTTTTAAATAAATAATTAACTGTTACATTATTGCAAGATTCTAATAATTACTTAATTAACTGTGAATTAACAAACTTAATATTGAACTCAAAATGTGTAGGTAACAAATAATATTTTCTAGTTGTTTGTTTACTAACTTGAATGTTGACTGTAAAACATCAAGGTAAGCATAATTTAATTTTGAGATTTTGAGATGCAAGTAACACTGGTAATTACAATTAATTTTTAGTTGTGCCCAATGGATTATAAAATAAAGTAAATGTTGATGAACTGTTTGGACAAATTCTTATTTTTCATTAATCTTTTTTATTTATTAACCAAAGTCTTAGTGGTATAAGAAATTAAGGAAATTCAAAATCTATTTTTTTTGCCCATAAACGATATTCCATACTAAGCGATGTTTTGTAGCTAAAATGCAAATTTATTATACAATTTTATTGATAACATTTTTGCTAATGCATAACTGATAACATGATGGAATAAAGAAAAAATAGGATTGTTGTGACTTCTGTTGGAATCTTTAAAACCAATATAAGAGTGAACACACTATTGTTGTAATAATGAAGCACGTCGCCAGAAGAAGTCGTAAACATAGCAAAGACTGCAAAATCTCTAGATCTGGAGAGTTATTAGCAACTCCGGCAGTATTGATCGTAGCTTCTGTTTACCTTTTTTTTCGCCATTTTGATTAATTTTATTAAAATGTAGAGCCATTTGTCATTTTATAGCTCATTGAATTACGTTACACTTACGTTTACCGAACAATCAATTTGATAACTTTTTAACTTGATGGCTGTCTTAAAGAAAATGTTTTTCTACATCAGTCTATGACTATGTATTTCGGAGCTAAAAGATGCTTACTCTATGGAAAAAGGATTACTGGTGAGCATATTCAATAGCATTTGAATTGATCCAGTTGCTTTGCAAATGTGCCTTTATTTTCAAAAAATATTCTGGCCACTTCAAAATATAACTTTCTTTTCAATAATGCATAGATTAGTTAAAATGGTTATGATGTTGGCAAAAGGAACGATAAAATAAGTCTGATAATCAGTGAAGGAACATATGATCAAGCACCTTTTCACATCAGTCAGAGGGGAGTGTCTAAATTTTTCCTTATTTTTTTTAAATTGAATATTTTATCAAATGATGCAATTTTTCCTTGTAAATCCATCGGCACAATTTCTCAATAAATTTCTTTGTTGCTTTTTGCTCAAAAAATGTAGTTTATGAAGAATCAGTTAAAACTATCAAATTCTGAGAAATAGACGTAGGTGTGGCGATTAATTCGGCTTTAAGAATAGGTTTTGTTATCAATTTTTTAGTGCTGGAAATATAAGCTAAAACGCTGCTCAAACCATCAAGAAAGTAGCTTTGAGTCAAATTAATGTCTCACATCTTTTACAATCAGGAATTGAGAAAGAGAACTAGTAAAGAAATGTTCGGAAATGTTGATTGGTATTTTTTTGCAGCGAGTGTGATTAATATTAATATCATAAGGCTTCAGATTAGTTTAAGAACTGACCGTGGTAAGATAAAATAGAATCTGTAGATAACTGTCTAAACTCTGAGCTATCTATCAAACTTATTGTATTATCGTGGAACATCTTGATACTAGTAAGAAACAAATAATTAAGGCGTAGGTAGAGTGAAATATGAAAAAATCTGAAAATATCTTTTTGTCAATTGAAACTTATCGATTTAATTCTCGTTAATTTAATTTTGTTTGGTATTTGTCACGCAATGTTCAAATTTTTCACACAATTTCGCCATATCTCTTGTCACCAACAACAATGTGTTTTCCTTGCTTCTTGGAATATTGATGTTCTTTTTTGTCGTGTTTTGTAGTAGATTATTTAATTTGGTGCTGATACAACTAAAACATCAGATTGCATGTTGCTTTTTTCTTGTTTTTGCTGATAGCATTAAAAGTATTTTCTTTTTTATTTTTGTACATTTGTTTGAGCTAAATAAACAGATATTTAAAAGAGATATTTTGGTGAGAACCCAGAACTACTTAGAAATAAAATTAATACAACTGCCAAGTATTATCTAGAAGTGAGTTGCCTTCAGTTTATTCTCTTAATTTATCAGTATGGCCTTAGCAATCTCGTATTTGGAATTTTGATAACCACGTCCCTTACCTTTGTATTTTCTCTTTTTCTGTTTCAGTCATTTGAAAATAATATAAGAAACAAAATAAGTTAAGTTCTTCAAGCTTAACTATAGATTGAATTTTCTTTGTGGTTATTGCTATAAGGAGCGTCGAAATCCAAGAGAATGTTTAACTTTCGCAATCTAAATCTAGAAAATAGTGTACTCCAGGAAACTATAGTGTCGAGGTGGGTAGACTTTCTGCGTAAACATTCTCATTTATCTCTGAGGCACCCTGTGTATATAACAACTGATTACTCAATATTTACAGTTCTGCATCGACTATCTAGGCTTGTTTATTAATTATTGTGTTAGTAATGTTAGTTATGAGTTTTTAAATCTGATACTAGAAACCAATAACTGCAATACTATATACACTTGCGAGTTAGGTAAAACGTTATGAAAGAGAAAACCCAACTAAATTCCAATTTTGACAATCTCATGTATAGTATCTTACGCTCTTTCTATTATTAGATAAGATTTAAAGCGTGTTTCATTATAGAGTTCTGCTTTACTAGCGTTTACGCCTAATCCTATTTCTCGATAACACCTAATTATCTTTCGAGCGTGAATTCAAGATCACACGCATCTTACTAAATTACTTAATCATAGGCCAGACTAGATGCAAAGAGATACCAATCACAACTTTATTATCAAAGAGGGAGTAATTGCATTAAATTAGTACAAAAGAATATAAAAATCAGCCCCATGATACCTCGGTCTGATTGGTCAGTACTGTCGTAAAAGGTCGTGTGTAAAGTCCTGACGTGGCACCCCTAAACGAATATCTACCTATTCGACCATATTAAAACGGGGAATTTACTCTAGGGAATACTGTGAATTCAGAAATGCACGGAAATCATTATGCACTGAGCTTATGAAATTTACGAAAAGGGGGATACGCTCTTTGTCATCAGATTAGTAACACTTTCGACTATATTAATAGGGGAATTTGTACAGTAAATGAAATAAAAAGTAATGTAACAGCTTTTATATTGATTAATGTTGCATTATGATTATTTTAAATTTGTTCTTAAATTAAATTAAATTAAACTTAGGCCATTTTTTCATAACAGTGATAAATGAACTTAACTTTAATAAGGCTTAATCATCATTTAGAGTGTTCCTTAAGTCTACAGCTGTGTATCAAGAGCAATTGTGCTTTATATAAAGTTTCCGCCATAATTTAGACCTATAAAAACTAAAGACATCTCTAACACTACACTAAGTTAATAAAAGACAACAAAATAAAATGTAAGGAATCGTTAAATTTGCGAATTTATTACATAAAAGACTAGACCGGAATGTTTCTATTGAAAAATTTGCAATAAAAGAAGTTCAGATATGTCGTAAAAACTATCAACCCAATCTCGTTGTTTTATATCGCGTTTTATTCAGAAATAGATTTTTTCAAGCAATATCTAGAAAATGTAATAGAAGAAATTTTCACTTTTCCTTCAGAAAATTGCCAAATATATGCTAATGTAATTGTAAAAATAAAAGAAATATTTCGAAGGAAAACAAAACCGAAATATATTACTTATTTGAATATCTTATAAAGAAAATCTGAACTTCTCCAAAATATCAACATCAACACGAATACTGTACACAAACAACTTATAAGTTCCTTAAACTCATCCAATATTGGTTCAGGAAAAGTGTTATATACATACATACGCGCGTAAGGTGAAAGTTTTCCAGTTAATTTCGACGGAAAATTATTGGCGGAACAAGGACTGAAAACGTTTTACTAAAATTACTAAAATTTAGATTACGACATGTTGTTCGTCTTCTAAAAATATGTTTATCGATATATTGGAAATAAATAAAGCGATGGATATTGATTGATTGATGGATGGAACAGCAGAGATGTGTTTGGAAATAACGGAGTTGGAAATTTAGTGAAGTTGACAAAACTGTGCTGCATTTATTTTCTGAAAATAGAATTCTTTTGTTTATCGTAAAAAAACATCATCGTGGGCTGTTTTAAACAATTCGTTATCTAAGGTTTTTTTCGCTTCAAAGTAAATACGTTTCAGAGTGTTTTAAATAAAAGAAAAGATAGCAAAGACATCTCCAAAAATGTCAGTTTCGTAGATTGGGTTTTTGTTTACAACTTCACTAACATATGTCAGGATTTGTTTCTGAAAACTATTAAGATTTTAGTTTATCAATCTAGAAAAGATATCACAATAATTTTGATAAAGATTGTATTGCAGAAGTAGACTGCATTAAAACCATAATAGAAAAGTACGAAACAGATTAACAAAATTAAAGGAAAAATGTATTCCTTGGATTTGGTATTTACAGTTTGGAAGTAGGAGATAGAGTTGACTCACAGTTTGCCTAAAAGTACCATAGACGTCTTCTGACCAAATCATTCATCGTTGCAAAACAAAATGAACTAGTAAGATTCAAAAAACACATATTTAGTCAGAAGACCAAAAGGTCTTGAAGCTATTCGCCAGTTGCATTTGAATAAGTACCATCAGTAGTCCAGTTAAGTACTGATATATGGAAGATAATACATTGCCTGTATATATTGTAAAATGAGAAAACAAATTATCAGGCAAATTGCATAAAGCAAGGAGGAATAGAAGACACTGAAGATAAAATAATTTGTTGTGCATTAAATAATTTTCGATAAACTAAAGAATATGTTAAGGCAAAATGTTCATAAAGCACAAACTGATTTTGGCGTTTCGAAGTTATATGCATAGTTGCGGCAAGCAATAAAATAGATAGAGATCATAATGGAAATCCAAAAGGTTTCAATAAATTGGACTGTCTGAAAATGCCATTGATAACAAAATGTGTCACAACTAGACCGTTAGTCATGACATAACTGGCAAGATAAAGAGTCAATACAGCCTGGTCAATATATCTTGAAATGCTATTAGCAAAGCCAGTTCTGGATTTTCTTGGTTATGGCCTACATATTTCAGGTCTATCACCTCTAACCTAGATGTCCTGTCTAAATCTCTGCTATCAACTTCATAATCAAATGAACAGATGGTAGACAGAGATCCTCTATCAAGACTTTGCATGGGTTCGTTTTTTGTCAGACAGAATAATTGCTTTAGAAGCCAAAAATACATATGTGATTGGTCAGCTGCTACTAATCAAGAATTTTAGTTACCTCCAGATGTCAATATGAAACACTCATACTGTACGTAAATCTATTTGAAGAGTACAGGAGAAAAACCATCTAAGTCACATTTAAATAGTTTTGAGATATTTCAATCTAAAGCACGGTCTTTTCCATACTTTTCCACACAGCACCTATTTTTATTGCCGGTCTCCAGTGACTTAGATCGGTTTCTTGTTAATTTCAAGTACACAGTGTGAAAGAACAGGAACGCAACTATAAGAAATGATGTATAACTCATATTCGGGTCTAATGTGTCTGTATTCTTCATTTGAGAATATCTGAAGCCTTCAGTTGCGTCTCAAGACTTCCATAGAAACTGAGTCGATTTTGATATTTGAATTTCAGAATTGGAAGAATTTCTTTAGACTTTTGAAGAGTTTGGTTTTACGATGAATGTTGACATCTTTTCCTTGCTTAATAGAAAATGTATCTGCATACAGATATTTTAATATAGTGTGGTACAGAGTTCTCATAATTAGACTTGGTATATTGATATGCCAATTAATTAGCTAGAAAACTTCTATTGTTTTGTATTTCAATCTTATAATAACAGACGAGGCAATCAGTTTAGCGTCGGGCTACTTCACTATGAGTCATTGGACTATTAACCCAATGATTACGGGCTCGATTCTGAGCCGAGGTCCTGAAATTTTTCACGCGGAAAAAATCTTGAAATGGATGTCACCTTTCGGGAGGGATGTAATACAGTGGGTTTTGTGTGACTATGATGAATTACAAGTTAGAAATACCTACTAGGGTTGGAAAGCCTTGGATTCGACTAAATTCTAGTTGGCGGCAAAATAACCATTGTAGTTGAACAATACATATTGTACATTGCAAGATTTATGGACTAGATCGGATTGACAACGAATAATAATCCAGAGACAATCAAATGGTGTGGTAACAAAAGTTTTCTTGGCAAAATGAACACGGTAAGTGTTTTCTCACTGTTATTTGATAAGAAACAAGATTCTTACAGGGTGTAGCAAACGTGTACATTCATTTTCACATACTAAATATAAGCAATAATCCGATGGCCAAATCATTCTATTCGCTGCCGAATGCAGCCAAATATAAGACCACTTTTCAAGAGTTCAGCCTTCACAATTAATTATTTTTTACTGTAGTTTAATGTCAGATTAACAATCAAATGTGGTAACATTTTTGGTTTTAGCATTTATTGGTTTTATCAGTAAGGTAGATATCGCTACTTTTAACTTCTGTGCGTAGTACTTACAGAAAGTCAAAAAGGTTACAGGTAAGCAAAAACTGTCCCAAGACTTTGTAGCCATTTTTTAGTAACAATAACAGTAAACAGGTACATGATTCTGATTTTACATCTAATAAATTTGGGAGCAAACTTTCCAATGTATAATTGACTGAAAAACTGCCAAATTAAAGAAGTTCAAAGATTTGCGCTTGCGTAAGGTTTTCCACAAGCAAAAAGACAGTATGTTGTCATACCATAGAAAAACCAATTTAGACAATGGCCAATTTTAAATAGAATTTCAAGAGAGAAAAGCCATTTTGAACTTGCATTATCCAAGTTTGCAACAGAAAAGATCACTTTTTGTAAAATGTAAACGTGCCGATGAAACTTTTGCATACCAGAAACTAGCAAAACAAAACACATGGAACATATGGAATACAACAGTTGATGATAATTAGATTATTTCTCGATGTCTGATTCACAGTGTAACTTTTTGCGGCTAAAGTTTAAATATCTTTTATTTCGTTTAAAGGTTTAACGGTAGAGATAATGCAGTAAAAAAAATGATTCTTAGCTTAATAAAATGGTGAAAAGGGGAGAAAATTTTCATCACCTGTTGTTTGTATTGACAGAATTTTTTGTTTTGGATCTAATTAAGATTCTACCATAAAAATGAACATGTTAAATGTTTTTTAAAATCAAATTTCATCTTCACAGTTTCCAAAAGCATATCGCAAAACACTGTGTGGTGGAAAGCTAAACTAAGAAGTGCGATAAGAAGTTTCATGAGAAATAGAATCCCATATTTTGTTTTATTTATTAAGAATGTCATGATTATTACAATAGTAAAACTCATGTGTATTTGTGCCTCTGGCAGTGCCTGTGCCTATAGCATAAAAATGTTAAAAAAGGAATAGTTTTTTCCTGTTTTGTGTATTATAGGCAACCGTCGCAGCTTATTTTGCTCTACATTATGCTAAGAGAAAAGTTATAGTTAATGTCTTAACAATTTTCAATTTAGATTTTTCCAGCCTGAGCATATTTTTGTTGCTAGACGTGGTAGAAGAGCAAAACATGCAGAGTACCGCTAACAAAACAAATTTCAGGACTATCATTATGTTAGTTCATCAAGTAGAAAAAGTGTGAATGATTAATTAGATGTGCGTCACGTGTCAAAAGTCACAACCAGTCAAGGTCATAACCAGCAAATAAAAGTTGGGAATAATTATTTTACCGCTTTTTCCGCCCATGTACAAGTTAATATTTACTTCTATTACTCCTAGATTTCTTTAAATGTCAAAACTGTATTAAACAATAGAAATAAAAATTCTTTAAAAATTTTTGTAAAACGTTTTGTGTTGCCTGAAAATATGCTCTTGATAAAGACTGTAAAATCGCTATGGTCGGAATAATATTATCCAAAAAAGAGGGGTTATTTTCGCAAAGTCCATATAATTTTGTTTTACTGTTCTTTTCGTACCTACTACCATATAATCTTAATAACGTAACAATATCGAATGTTTCCCTTCTCTGTATTGTAGCTACTTTCTTAAAATATTTCATTGAAACACATCACGCAAATAATGGTGTTAAGTTACAAAAGGAATATAAGAACTATTTTAATTAACTTCCCTTATGAAAATACGTTTTATAATGCAAGGCGTTAAAAAAGAAATACCTCGAATCCTATATTTTAGTCTAATTTTAGGGTAGAGTAAAATGCCAACAGACTCATGAAAAAAAACAAAAGAGGTATACGGATAAATGTAAATGGATTGGTGGTGTAATAATTCTGACATTAACAAGAGAAAAAAAAATTTGGGCTAAACCCATTATCCAAAACTAGCTTTTATACCACATATACATACATACTAAACAATCGCAATCCGTATTAAAGTTTTAATGAAAACGGTGTACTAAAATTGAAGTTATTTATACAAATCCTGATGAATATTTAAGGAATAACCATTTCATTAACTGAATTTTATAAAAATTTTCCTTTTCTTTAATAGAATCGAGAACAACATCTGCGTCCTACAGAGGTCAACTATAAAATTATATTAGCAAATTTATGCAAATTTTACGAGAAATCAATTTTAATAAATCAGAAAGACGAATCGAATTTGATAACATAAAACAAAATCCTTCTGTATTTTTGTTTACGCAAGTGAGATTTTCCTAAATAATTTAGAACTGACAATGACATTGTTTGTTAAAAAAAGGTTTAAAAAACTCTATAAAAACTTAAACGCGTAAAGCGAAAAGAAAATCCAAGCCTGTGCTCTTCCTATTTACTTAATTTGTTTTGTCGTGACATCGGTCGGTCGAGGTGTGTGTTGTGTTGCCCAAATTGGCCGTTTGATTAAGTGAAAAAGGCGACGTTAGTCATTTGTCACGGGAAGTTGTCTTACCTATCGTCGTAGACGAAGTCGGCGTCCAAGGTGTTATAGTAGAGCAAAAAGGCGAGTAGGCAACAGGCCAGACTGACATGGTCCATGCTGGGGGTCAACACATCCCTCGAAAGCCGAAGAAGTAGAATACAGCGCGCGCGTGACTTGTTGCTTCCGGAGCGGTGTCGAATTCCCTTCAGGAAACCTGAGATAATCTCGTGAAGGTGTTAAAATATGTCGGATCATTTACACCGGGCGTGCTACGGTTGCACATTATCCTTCAGCTCGAGGCAAAAAATCTCTGAAAGGGTTAGGTCAAGTTTTTGCCTTCCCGCATTCGTTACTTTCAACGTCAGCCGAAGTAAAAAGGCCAGATTTAGATCTCGCTCTCTCCAACTTTGTTTTTGCAGCAGTCGTTTAATGGCTAAGTAAACGCTCTCGCCTGAATGAAAAGTAAATTAATTAAGTTTCAGTTTGTTAGTAGTTTTTGATAATCTATTTGCTGATGCGCTTTCGCGGATTTGTTGACACTTCCTTGACACTTCTCGCCGTTAAAGGATTGCCTCAAGTTTGCGTTTTCCGTTTGTTCTTGTTTGTCAGATAGTCAGGATGACTTTTGGTTGTATATTATAGCGTTTGAAAGTAGTTGTGGGACTGTTTATGTGGCGTGCTCGAACGAAAAGTTGTAAATTCTTCGCAGTTAGAGATATCAGGAAGGCGTCTTATAACTGTAGCTCGGGTGTATGTCCACATTTCACGCGAGTACCTGTAGCGCCCACCTGGCGACGCGTCCAGGACGTGCACTGAGCGAGCGTCGGTCGCGGCACCGCGGTTATATACTCTTCTTGAGCATTGCGCGAATACTGATCGACCCTCTCTGTATCTGCGACCCATCCGCCCGCACAGGCGCGCGCACCGACGCCGCCGCCGCGCCGCCCGCACAGGTGGTAGCGGAGTCATATTGCTGTGGAGGGTGCCGTTAATAACGGCCGAAGAACCGGAGGAGGCCTCCCCTTCTTCACATGCCAAGAAACCCTTGACTACACAACACACCAGAGGTTGTTATAATTGCTCGGATACCTATTTCGAACCCTATTATATTTACTCGTTAAGCATACACGCAAATTACATAATTATAGTACAACATCGCATGCATGCTTTTATCCAATAAATTATGTACCTCTGCCATGTGCAATAACCTCGTTAAGTAAATGGCCACAGTACCACATCAACGGTTCTAATTCAAACAAATAAAAAACGTAACATCCTTCACTAGCTAACAATCTTTCTTTCTCAAAAAGACAAAATAGTAACAAATTGATTTTAACCACTGGAGGGTTGCAGTTTTTTAGATTGCTAACAGTATAAACGAAGGTAGAAAAGTAATCTGTCGTTAATCAACTGATTTACTAGTTGAAGGGGATAGAAACCTCAAATTCCCTAGCAACAAATTCGCGCTGATTGACAGTGCTCTAAATTCATTCGGCAGCGTCTATCGTTTTAGAAAAAAAAAGCAAAAAGCGTTTTTATGTTTTCAGCTAATTGTTTCCGCATTTTAATTTTGGAATAATTGTACAAAAATATAACAACTTGATACCGTCATTTTTTTTTGTTTTGTTTAACTATACATTGATTTTTGTTTATGTACACACACCTCTCTATAATTTCATCGCTCAAGAATAAATTGAAGTTGTCACAAAACTAAACGCTTGTTTGATAAATGCCTTGTAAACAAACAAAAAATAAACAACTTAACCATAAATTTTTAACGAAAAGCATGTCATTTCTAACATTTGCTTTGTGGGTAATATTTTAAAAGTTTTATATGTATATACACACACGAGATTTTCCGATAATCAATGCAAATGTGAAGGGGTTTCAAAAAGCACTGTAATCAACAAAGTCTTGGTAACTGAGACGCAGCTTCCATGTGAGAATTTCCTACGTTTCAGATTAATTGATTCTCCCACATACAAAATTTATAAAGACTGAAAATTGAGCTCCGAATAGTCAGCATATAAGTATTTAGGGAATTGTAAGCTTTCCTGTTCATTCAATATTTGCCCACCAGATAAACATGTTTTTTGAATTAAAACAAATAAGGTGAATAAATGTGTTTAAAATATAAATAATATAACAGAGGAAATAAATGAAGTATTTACCTTTAGATTTATTTGAATACAAAATTAAAAACTTGAATGTTTCGACCGATAGCTTATGACGTTCATCAGTATTGAACAAGAATAAACAAATAAATTTTGCTTAGTGTCATTATGTTTGCTCTGTTATTAATTATTATAATAATAATTTTGACATAACTTTTTTGTATTTTTAAGTCAGAAAAGTGCAGTGATTAAATTAAGCTGCACGCTTTGTAACATTTTGCACCGCGCCTGCTCGTTATATGCCTTACATACTCTAGCTGGCATTATATCATCGACTGATTGCTGATAATGCATTGGCCATAACGGGTTGATCTGGCCACGTTACATGACATTCTTAAATATAGATCCATTATTGGCCGCTGACACACTCTTCGAACTAAAAGATATTGCGTCCGGACCTCAGCAAAATCATCCAAGTAGAAAATATGGCAGCAAACTCTTATTTCATTTGAACATCGGAGGTAAGTTTAAAGTGCATGTAAAGGTAAGTATTTACGCAGAGAAAAAATAATAAAAGATATAATAAACTGAAAGAAGTTGTAGGTATATTTCTAATTTCATTTTCATAATTTTTAGGAAATTACAATAAATTAATATTTTTAATAAATAATAGTAATAGATGCTAACCTTACTAGCGTTGACCAGCTTCAAAGTCAATTGGAGGTGGTAGAAACATTCAGCAAAACCATTCATATGCAGTTTGGCCTTGACAAATGTGTTGTACTACAAGTAAAATGTGGTAAGTAAAATCAAAAACTGCTGCTAATAACTAGCACCAAAATTAGAAAATTGTAATTTAATTCAATTATTATGTACACATTCGAGATCCTGGAGTAATCTAAGACCGATCTAGAAAGTTTAGACAGACAAGTAAGGGCAGTATAAAACGAGGTGGTAGAGAAGCTTAAGAAAGAAAATCTCTTCCAGAAGGTAAAGAAATATGCTCTGGTCCACCTCATTGAAGATTTGCAGTTACATGGAAGCAAAACTTCATTAACAAGACTTGAAAGTGATTGGAAGGATGGGTTCCACAGAAAACAAGTCGCTTATTTAAATGGTAAACACCCTTATAAGAATGCTTTGGTTACTTACCTCAAGAAATGGAAGCGAGGATGATAACTATTGAGAATCGGATAATTTCACCAGATCATATTTCTCCGCATTATGGAATCGGTGCAACATATAATATTTGGCTGTACTGCATGACAGTGACAGCAACAATCGCAAAGATAATAATTCATCAGACACTCTGTAAAAATAATTTACTAGAAGCAGTACAGCCATACGACAAATACTTGCCTAGTAATATCAAAGAAAACGTTAAATTAAGTTTTTGTATTCCAGGCTCATATTCCTCTGCCGCCAGTACTTTCCTCGCCGCCGTCGATTTTGAATTGCATGCCGTAATTTCTTCAATCTGTCGCAATATGAATCTGCATTGATAATGGCTCCACAAGGCATAAGATCAATGTGCAGTACACCTCATCGATCCCACAAAATGGTTGCCATGAGTTTCCGAGTACACTCTGCCACCTTGGATTTTATTGATTTGGTTGGTGAATGAGCATGATGCCACTTCTTTGGTTGTCGTTTACGCTCAGGTGTTGCATAACAAACCCATGTTTCATCTTCAGTGACAATGTAAGTAAAATTTGATAACAGCCCTAACTTCACAAGTGGGGGCTTCATACGAAGCAAACGGGTACTACTTCCCGGACGGCCCTCGTAGATAGAGCATATGTTGAGAAAATCACCATAAGGTGGAAGTGTTACCGCAGGGAAAATATTACACGTAAGATTTATAGAAAACTTAAAAAGATTAAACTTTTTATTTAGATTAGTAGCAACAACAACAACAACAAATGTCTAAGTACATTAAAAGAGCATACCTTGGTGTAAAAGCCGGCATATTCTAACAAACCAAGAAAATCTGTGACAAAAAACAAAATATGATATTGGACACGCCTACGAAAGTCAACTTAAGTGCTGAATCGCTCAAGAAAGTTCAGGTAAGCGCTGCAAGAATAACTTTCGAAGATGTTAAAACAGTATCACATAAACCCTAGCGGCTGAGTCTGAGCACATTTGCAAGTTCTGCCTAAAAGGGTCTAATACCCGCCACGAACCTAAAGTTACATTCCTTAATAGTACGCTGAAAACACCTAATGGTATCCCCACTTATCTAACCGAAGGTTCGACATATTTAATCTACAAGAAGAGGAATCCTAAAAACCCAAAGAATGAAAGATCTATAACCTGTCTATAATAAACAATAAGATGTACAGGACGGTCAGACGCCTACGTCGGGCTGTTTAAAGTGAAAAGGCTTGGAGAAACGCAACTTACATAAGTGCGATATTTGGACAACACTGAGATCTTCGACTATGTGCATGTGCCTAATACCAAAATGGGAAACGTCACTCAAACTGAGTGAGATACAAAGAGATGAAGTTCATAGAAAAATGAATATATTCCAGAACGACTGATTTAGCCCTTTCATTTTGTTTAGTGATCAACCCCTCTCCTTCCTTCTCAGCGAAGGTCACGCAGGTTATAGAATAAACAAGCAAAATCATACTACAGTTACTCAATTATTGTTTATGAAAGTTTTGAAGCCATATGCATGCCATGGCAAAACAACAATTGGGTACAATCTCTTATAAACAATATTAACATATTCAGTAATGATATATGTAGAGGAAGGTCAGGTAGCTCCGGACGACGGATAACCGCGGCATTTAAATTTCTAAGAAAACAATCACGTTGCATAGGTAAAACTTTATTTTAAATGTGCACCCTCTAGATTAAAAACAAATCTAGCGAAAAAACAAAAAGGTAAAGGCGCTAAAAAGACGTTGAAGACAAAGAAAAATATTCAACGTCTTTCCGAAGAAGATCGAGAGACCGAATATGTATCATATGTGGAGAAACTTTTGAAGAAGACTGGATCCAGTGCTATAAATGCAAAAACTGGACCTATGAAGACTGTGTTTATATAGATTCTTCAGATATTCATTATTATTGTGATGTTTGTGTTGCCAAAAAATTAAGACATTTAAGCGTGCAGATAAAATCCTCTAAGTCCAAAAGAAACCTATAAGTATCTGGGCCTCCATCAGAAACTTGGATTAAACCACACCGTACTAAAGTTCAAGTTTAAAGAGAAATATAGTTATCGTCTCATCAAAATGCACTTAATCACTGAAGATTAAGTTAGTATCACTCACTTCTCTTTATGGACGATCTGTAATTATTTTCCAAGACAAGAAAACAGCTGTTTCTCTGATAAACACGGGAGAAGTTTTTAGCAACGACACAGACATACAATTTGGGTTAAACAAATGTGCCTAAATAATCAGTTGTGATAAATATGGCAACATTAATCCTCTGCTGTGGTTAAAGAAGGGAGACCTCCAACCAGAAGCAGAAGACTTCTTCATAGTGATTCAGGATGGCGTAATAAAAATGAGAAATTACCCAAAACTTCCGTAAAAGTCACTGTAGATGTCGACGGTCTACAATGCTTGATGAAATAATAAAGCACACCTTGAATGGGTATCTAACTTTAATAAACACTGCAAGTGGCACAACCGGACCAATAAGATTTACTCGAGAGACGGCTGGTCTACATTGAACGTGCTATTAGGTAAGATATAGATACCTATAAATTGGCCTTCATTAAGATCGAGATAATAATAACCTATGTTTGAAAATAACAGAATTTAAACGGTGAGATGAAAATTTGCACCTAAAAGAGGTAACTTACACTACTTGTTTCTTTGGAAGTCACTAAGAAAGAGCTATAAGATAAGATACCTCGATTCAATACACGCCTACTCTCCCACTTAATTTTGTACGAATAAAACGAAGATAAAAAGAAAAAAAGGTATAAGGAGTAATTAATTTTAAGTACTCCTAGATTGTGTTTGCTTTGCCAATGTTAGATGATGAGATGTCACTTTCACTTTGCGCACACCAATTCATATCCGATTCATTGCAGATAAATACAATAATGAAATTGAAGAATTCTGTTAAAATTACCCAAAAAATACGAAACTATACCCTTTTTTATTTTTAGTATTTATTGGGTTACCAAACAATAACCCACTTAACTTCACCTTATATTAAAGTAGATTGAACAGTGACTTGCTAAATTTGGAGATCGTTTACGTGAAACCAGTAACTAGGCGAGAAACTTCTTAAGATAGATTTAAAGAGCCGAGTGGTACGTTCAATGCTAATATCAAAGTTAAAAAAATTCGAAGTAGATTTTAAAGTAATAAATTACTTCAAAGATGGATGAAAGACTATCATTACCCGCAGCAATATGAAGTTTCAGCAAAATCAATCTTCCCGAAGGGTGTAACCTTCTTTTAAATCCTCAATATGTTTTATATAAATTTTTCCGTTTATTAACTTGCATTTTAATATAAAGCTTCTAATCAAATATTATTATAACATCCTGACGCTATTATATTAGTAATTGCCATTTTACTAATTTTAAAATTACAGAATTTGTTTTGTTTAATTTTGTCTTTCGCTTCTATAATTTTCTGAACGGTTCGGTTTATCTACATTGTAAGTTTTCTTTGAAATCTTAATAGCAAATTTAATTTTTGAAGGTGTATCCTTTTTATAATTGTTTATCAAATATTAACTAAATTAATCTTATTATTCTATAGATATTTTTGTCCGTGTATATGGGACGAAATCGCATACATTAACAGAGATAATGGCAAATAATTTTGAATTTTATGATGAACATAAAATGTCTAGTTTAATTATAATCATAAGCTTCATGGAAGTGCAGTTGCATGCTAAAATATATTGCATATGTAGCCTTGACTGAACTAAGCTATTTCTAAAGTTTTCATTATTATACAATCTAGAAAAATAGTTTTAAGATTTACAAAGAGTTTGAAGGATTATCCGGATAATTTGACAATTCATAAATTTTTATTCATAATAATTTCACATTAATTAATACTAAAATTTTGTAAGATGCCTTCAATGTACTTTTAAAATAATTTATACTTTTTTATCGTGCTCGATATTGAAGGTCAAATATCCTTTTTGAATTGATTGGCTTATAGTTTTTTTTTATTATTTATAGACTTTTATTAATGCTTTTTGCTTAGGGAAACTGTTGTTACAAGTCCAATATCGTAAATAAGCGATTTGTACAAGCTGAATTTTTAGGTTATATTTTGGATGTCTTCAGTTTATGACAAGTAGAACCAACAGTGCTGTTTTGTCATGGTGCTCGTCCTCATTATATCTTTCCATTTAATGGTTAAGCTTCTCCTGTTAGAGCTTTTTCTTCTATCAATGTATAGTTTCTTCAGTGTATGGTTCCGTAACGTACCTTCCTCGTAAGAAAGTTGCTGTTTTCTAGGTCTATTTTGCCTAATTTGCCAAAACTTTCCTATTTTTTATTTTTTCCATTTTTATCTGCTAATGACCAATAAACAGGAATATTTGTGGTTAGTTTCCTATCTAATTATACCCTACCTTTTCCTGATTGGCACATATCCCTACCGTAATTCGACAAACTTATTAGCTTGTGGGAGCAAATGTAAGTTTGACTTGTTCCTTTAGCAATGTTTCATTGAACCTCTTGCAATTTTCATGGATTATTACCTAGCAGAAGCATTAACAGTTACTTTTGACAAGCCTTGGGTTCAAAAGTTATCTTGACTGGAGAAAAGTAAATTAACCATTGAAACATTGGAAAATTTATTTTTAAACTTTTTAAATTCTTAAAAAAATCAAAAATTATAGAAAGTAGTTTTGTTGCAAAGCAACATACTTATTAAACGTACGGAATGGCGTCATATCGACCTAATATTTCGCCCATGAAGTAGTTTGATTTTGATATTGTTTTAAGGTGAGGTTATGTTAATATTTACTTGCAGACAAATGGCTTTTGTTTCTAATTGAAAATTAATTTGAATATTATTATAAATAATTCCTACCAAGAATCTTTTATTTAATTGTTGGAAATATAATGTACATGGTTCAGGTAAGTACATTTTCAATGCAACACTCGACAAATCCAAACATACATTTCTAAGCGCATCATTAAACAGAAACAAATGGAAATTAGAATCTGTAATAGTGCATCACGTACATCGTTAACAACGGGTAATTAGCGCATACTATAATGCAGCATTTGCAAGAACACCTCAGCTCGTCAGTTTGTAACATCTCCAAGTAAAATTACGTTCAATACTGGTGATGATTAATCGTCATACTTCTAGTTGGAAGTATATTTTTGTAATTTGAAACTGATACAGTTTGAATTGTGCATCTATGTAATCTCCTGAATAAACAAAACGTGAATTACAAGGAAAATATATTATATGAGGACAAAAAATCAGTTCTTTTAATACAACTGCTTTGTAGAAATAATTTATTACAATATACATTGAAATATTCTCTTTTAATAGATTCCTTATAGCTTAACCCTCTTTGTAAATACTGTCCATATGTCTGGATTCACATGCACCCCTATACTAACATACTATACATATGAAATAGAGTGGACAAATATCGACTCGGTACAGTCCAACCGTTATTACTGAATAAATACCATTAACTACGTTATTCAATAAAATAATTATTGTTATAACTACATTTGGTAAAGATCAGTAGATTTATGCTTTATTTGATGTAATAGTTATAATAATAATGAGCATGTTTGCCCTATTTCTCTCCTCTTTAAAAGAGGATTGTTTATGGTAAAATAAAATCAAAATATTTGTTTGTTTTGTTGGCTTTTAACGGTACTTTAAAAAGACAGATTTTTAATTTTTAATTTAATTTTTATTTTTCAATCTTGTATTCAGATTATTATCTTAACCTTTTGTCATTGATCTTTTTAGCTGTCTTTAGCATTCAGTCACATTGTAGAAAGCACAGCTGTATCTGAGAATTGCATGACTGATAACTACATTCTAAAAATCTTTTTTGCTGTTTTGCAATATTTTCATCCAGTTTTTTTTCCATATTACACCAAACCAAGGCAGCAGAGTTAGCTTAGGTATATTCCACAGACGTAATATTATTAAAATATTTGCTGAAGTGCAATTTTGCCCAATATGCGGAAGAAGCAAATCTCAGTATGAGCCTGTAAGAAGGCATAGTCTAACATTGGGTTGCCGTGCACAGTATGGTAGATGATGATTCCTAACCATTGTACTTGGTCTGGTTGACGGGAAATCTGTCGTACAATCAGATTTGCACTAAGCACGACGTGAGCCACGTCTTGGATGTCAGTGTGACGGTAGAAGAGCGTACAAAAGTAAACAGAGTATCTACCTGCCAGTATTGCTGTTCAACCGTTTAAGAAAGCCTACTCACCTATTTCTATCCTTAAGGAGCATGCCCTACCTATTCCACCTCTTGTTATCATATTATTGGGCGTTATAGATCTATAGACCGCTTTTGATACTTAAAAGCCACAATGTGAAGAAAGAATGTCGAAATAGCTCGAAACGTACCCGATCAATCTAAAAGAACTTTAGGTCCTAATTCTACTTTGCTTTTTTTGATCATTTTTTTGATTTCACTCAAAGACCGTCCAAATTATGGAAATTCAATTTATTTTAAAGTTTTAGTAACAATCTGGTTTATTTATCAACCGTCCAAGATCTTTATCTAGGTAAATATCGTTATAACCTTAGATGTAACGTACAAATTATATTCGAAAAAATAATTTTATTTTTATTTTTTGTTATACTCGATCATTCGACATAGAAACTCCTATCTATTATAGATTTGGATTAGGCGGGCGTCACAACAACTTCAACTAGATTTAAGTTGGAGTGAAATTGTAAATTTATGTTTTATCAAAATCTGGAAAAATCAGCTTTACTACAATGATTATCGCCACTAGATTTTTGCTAAGAAACAGTTAAATCTAGAAAAATAATCCTCGAATTGAATCTATACTTAAACCAAACACGTTTTATTTGGTTCTTATACGATGTCAAACCAAGGTATCTACTTTTGTAATCAATTGAGAAAGTCGCACTTAGTTTTGCTGTGTAAGAGGTAGAAGCTATGAGTTCCAGACGAAACATAGAAATCAAAGCAAATTTATTTCTGGTTTGTAGGTGATATAGCATGGTTTTACCGAAAAGATACCCTTTATGGGCAAATTATTAAAGACAAGACTACTGTAGTGAGATCTTCTAAGTCAAAGTACACTATACAGGGTGTCCAACTTAACGGTCTATTCTTGATTAGTTCAGGGGTCATTAGAGCTATCAGGTTGACATTTATCATACTGATATAATTTGACTTTGATTTGTTTTCGTTTTAATGTTTTAACTTCTTTGCTTGTCAAATTTACGGTTAATAGGTTCTTTGATACTTTTTTACAAGTTAGTTCGCTTTAGAGAAATGAAGGTTGACGTCGTTTCCGGTTTAGCACGCTGTTTTAAAAAATGTCCTAATGTAATTATTAATCATATCACGTTAATCACCATTAAACGAGACACCCTGTATAATATTATAGATTTCAATAGAGAAGGTCAAACAAGAAGTAGGAAGTGAAATTGAAAAACTCAACAGTATTGTGTAAGTACGTGCAAATGTTGCAGCTGCAATTAACACAGTAAATGAACTTTAATTAATTACTAGTTGGATAAGGCTGGATTGAATCGATTTCTGACACCTGACACATCTCCAGAAACCAATATGCATTTAACGTTCTACATGTTTAGCTTGATTGAGTCTGTTTCATGTTCTTGTAATAACTGAATTCACCCGCTTTTAGTTGCCTGCTTAAATAATTAAGTATTTTGCATTTTTATTTATTGGTTTTTTTGCTCTGACGGTAATAAATTTACGATGCACATTACTCGGCATGCACGGTATATAACCGCATTAATAACCTGGCAACCTTAATTTTTCTAGAAGTTTTATCAATTTTTATAAAAATTCAGTTTGTCTATTTTACAATATTTATTTTGTTCCGGTAATTTTAAAACATTTTAACAAGCTTTAATACACAAAAGAATTGTTTATTGTATTTTCGCATTTATTGGTTCTGGTAATTATTATTTTTTATAGCGTATAGAGAAATTTTGTACACAAACAGAATATAACGTAATAATTAGCCAATGAATATTCCAACCAAATATCACAAGTTTTACGGGTCAGGTCCGCGCAGCTCAAATCGCTTTTTCCATTTTAGTCGTTTTGCATGTTAATAAAATAGCACAATAACTGAACGCCGATACATTTCCATACCATAATCGAGAAAACAAATTGAGAAAAACACTGTAAGCCTGGAAAAAGCACATAGCGGAGCTATTATCGCATTTGCACGTTTCACAAACAAAACAGAGAGGTTCTGCGATACCCGAAGTTGCGCTTTACTTTTATTTGCATGAAGATGGAGTCCGGAAAACATGTCCAAATGCGCCCGTGTTTTTCTACAGCGCTCGATTTTCAAATAGCGGCAGATGCTTTATTTCGAGCACGGCGACATATGGACGTTAGGAGGGTGAACCAGACCCCGACCATAATTACAGTAATGAAACTAGTTATTCCTTCAATTGTGTCTAATTGGAGCATTGTGTTAAGACAATAAGGACACAACGAGTACCCGACATGTTGGCTCTCAAAATTACGGATTCATGTACTTAACCATGCCAACCTACGTCTTCTTCAGTAATTACCCAGGCAGATGTTTGTGTTTCCGACTGATATGATGATGAGTTAAAGTATTTATTACGGAAGAGGGGATCCTAATAAGATAAGAAGGGAAATTTGAAAATACAACCGATAATTTCAAATATACCCCGTGCTGTGTTTACTTCTCCGGATCCATTTTTTTTGCATGGTTTATCTTTAATCAAGCCTTTATTTTTTAGGAACAGTGGTAGCATTTTATGAGCTTTTTATTCAGTTTTTTGTTATACACGCTATGGATTCACGGAGTTAATTTCGCGTCGTGTTGAAAATTCCGCGCATTATCAGAATCAACAGTGTCATTAGAAGCCGTTATGATTTTTTAACTAACGCACCCTCGTAAATATAATGTGCAATTTACTAAACCTACACAATAGAGAATCACGTGACCGTCCGACCCCTTGTACTCAGCTTATTATTAAAGGGAGTCCAGCCTAGGGGAACTTGCATGAATGGCCGTAATGTGATAAGGCAGGGGCTCTCACCAGGTGACGCTGATAAGGTGATTGTCAGACGCAGCGGACGTGGTTTTGAATCATCCAATTAAATGGCCGACTGTTCCAATTTACATTTATGACTAGTATCTACTTCATCCCCGGGATTATCGGTGCTTATGCTGTCGTTTCATATTCGTTTCCACTAATGTATAATTTAATGGATTATATGTCGCACCGTATGAATTGGAAATTGTCAACAACATGTCGTTAACACTGGGGCTTCGTCACAATTGAATGCTAGACCCATATTTTGGTTGTTCTGTGTGGTGAATATTACAACTGTCTCCCTCGTCACTATCATGTTAAAGGCAAAACTGAACGAGAAAAAAGAAAAATCCCTTTTAAATTTTTAGCGAGCAAAAAATGCCGTTTTTGCTGTTATAAAACATAAATTTAACTTTCATGGTTAGATGACGGTCAAGCTTTATTTTCACTGACATTATTATAATTTCTTTTTGTACAACATACGTTAAAAGTAACGGTTCAGCTTTAAACGTACCCGTTAATAAAAAAAAATTAACTACCTTTACTTGCTACTCTCATTGTATATTTATTATAATTAAACTAATTACTCTTGAGTTAATTTAGATTGCATGCAAAAAAAGTAGATCAATATATTGTATTAATTATTTAATATTATTTGCAAATTAAGCTTAAATGAGTTTTTTGCAAATAATGTTTATAGAAAAAAACATTTAGTATGTAATATTTGCAGTGCTAACTAGCTGAAAAAATGTCAGGTACAACTGGTTGTGCGGTTTTCTTATTTAGTTTTAGATTAAATAAATAATTATTTATCTGATTAGTTTCCATTTTTGTTTATGACAGAAAACAACTTGTGAGAAATATCTTTAATGTTCTCTAATTTTAGAGACAAATAAAAAATCTGAATAAGTAAACAGTCGTCCCAGTAACCTTTCGTAGGCGTTCCTCGTTAGAAAACAAAGATACGTGAGTGGGTGTGTTTGAATGAATACTATCGAAAGCTTTGCAACTTTTCTGTGAAATTCAATGTTTTTAATCTTTCACGCTTTAATGCATCACTTCTAAACAATGTTTACCTTCAAAACAGTATTGTAGCGTAAAACTGTGTTTTTGAATTTAATTAAAAGGTCAAAAATTTTATTCCCTCATATTAATTTGGTTTTGCTCTTTTAATAAATAATAAGTTCAAATAGCCGAATGCCCTTTGACACAAAGCTGAACCATTCACTTGTCAAAAAATGTTTCATCATCGCCTACCGACGCACGATGTGTGGTAACTAGTGATCGGTGACGTTATTGGTCAATAACCACTAACGATTGTGTTACACCAATATATTCAAGAATCAGACTATTTTGAACATTATTTAGGCTTAGAATATTTGATTACAATTTCAATTTAGCATTAGGAAGTAGAATTGATGTCTCAATCAATTTCCTACCATCTCATCCTGCATCATCTGCTTTATATACAAAACTTCGCCAATTGAAGTTGTGCTTTATGGGTCCACAACAAATATTTGAACAGGAATTTCTAACCCAAATCCAAAACCACTCTTGAAAAATCAAAATTCGTATTCTTGCCCAAAATTGTTTTTTTTTATTTTAGAAAGCAAAGAAAGCTCAGGAAAAACAAATAGATTCAATGGAGGACTCCTTTTAATTTTAAATATGGAAAAAGGTCAATGGTCTCGCTATACTTTACCTGTAATGCTAAACAATTGCAGCAAGCGCATGAAAACATAGAAAAAGAACAAGAATCGCACACTTCAAGCAATTTTGATTGTACTGTTCAGCATATCTTTTGTCGTTTTTTGATTTAATTGTCACTTTACTAAACAGAAACAAAACCAAAAAAAAAAGAATATCTGTGTCTCTGTAACGTACAAGTAAAAATTATATAATTTTGCTGTGATTGTACTGATATCGTTTACACTGCTGCATTGACACAAATGTTCAAATTGTCAATGTTTTTATTAGGTGAGAATTTCGATACTGTTGGCGATTTAATTAAAACCACAAACACTTTTGCCTTAATTAAGCTGTTAAGCATTGATACAGGATTTTAAAAATTCGAACTATCATGTTCAACAACAGGAAGTTGAATTTAAATATTTTGATACTACAGTCTGCTTATTTTGTCCAGTACATAGGACTATTTAGAGTCAATTCAAAATACTTTTTGACTTTTGTTGACGCAATGTTCAGTCAAAATGAAACTATCTTCGTCTATCACACCGTAGTATCAAACTTAACTGTCTTCTTTGCCCTGATCGATCTATTCATGTTACTAGTTCTGATTTTCATTTCTCAAGAATCTTCCTTAGCATTGTCTAGTCACCTTTTTCTAGATCTTATTTTTATTGAAGCTATCATTATCATTCCTTTAAGTGTTTGCATGTTGGTAGAAAGGAGATACTTTAAAAGCTTCACAGCTCTTCTCAAACCCTGTAAGTACAAGTCGTTGAAACTTGAATAAACTGTAACAGTCTTCTGAGTGAAATTGAGTGAAGTAAATCCGCTCCAAACCAGTCAAGGGTGAGAAAACGGAAGCGTCGCGTGCCAGCGGAAGGACTCCACGGATGCATTTTTCTACCTGAAGCATACTGCCGATGATCTCGTAGTTATATGGCTTCTTGAAAAGATGGATTTCTTCTTGTCAACTTGAAGCGGTGACAACAAAGAGCAGCGCGACAAATAAAAAAGAAAAAATGAAATTGGTTTAGACGGGCAGGGACTATTATTATAAGAGTGTGTTAGGCAGGGTAAGCCATGGGAGTAAATTCGAGAACGTCTGAAGAAATATTCACTTATAGTCAGTAAGCACACCTTGGTGTGGGAATGTTCAGCTTACAAGCTAAATTCAAGTCTCCTATGTCTTGAATTTAAGCACACGTCCAGTAAGTACCTAGTCGTATTTTCGAGTTAGGTCTCAGTTATAGAATGTTAGAGTATACTTAAGTAGAGCTCGCTAGTCTCAAAAATCCGCATCGATAGTTTGTTCAATGTTCTGAAGCAATGTATTTCCAAGATTTCGATTTTTCCCAAAACAACTATTTGTTGATATAGTTTCGTAAGTTTGTGAATCGTTCTTACTACCGATTCTTCTATACCAGAAGTTTCCCTCGTGCTTGGCATTTTTTATAATTTCTAGTAAAACATCTACGCTTTCAACCGTTTTTGAATAGGAATATCCGTTTTAATAACAGATATTGGCTTGATAATATCTATTGTTTACGGCTATTTAAATTTAATTTTTGTTTACATGGTTTTATTACAGTCTTAAACCTGTATTAGTACAATGTCACCAACTGTACGATCTCCTTTTTGGATTTTCATGCATTTGTTTCAAGTCGGTCTTGTTTGTTTCTATGATGTCTAAGATTGACAGTCGTATTTTGCATTGTTTTTTTTTTAATGTTGATTGTAATTATTAGAATAAGAGCGATACTGCAGGGTGGGCGAAGTTGATGGTCATTATGGGGTATCTGACCTAGTATTGGTAATAGCGAAAAACGGTTTTCGGATATTTGGAGAGCTATCCAAAAACTAAAGGTGTTTTGTACTACAAATTTAATTTGCAGTAACATGGCATACTTAGTCTTTTGTTAAGCTTTAGTGTTTTCGACAAATACTCTGTGTTACCGGGCGCGGTGCGCAGACACCCGAGTGCCCAAGCCAACCCCTCCACTCACCCGCAAGTGGACCAATCGGGGGGTTGCAACCCTTCTACATTGCCGGAGGGCAATCAACGTCTCCGCATAAAAACGGGGGACCCTCCGGCAATCGCTCTTGGCCAGAGACTTCCCGTCCGGCAGCAGAGCTGTACAGACGTGCTTTACAGAGCTCCGCTCTTACGATAAAGACTCCACACAAGACTTAGTCATCTTTTAAGATGGACTCGCCTCGTGAAGACCTTCGAGCACTTGACATGGAAGCCAAGCTTGTCTTCTTTGATCAAGTTGTTCGCGGCCTAGGAAGAGAAGCTATTCTGCAATACAACCTCAAATACCCACGTTTCATAGGATTGCAAATTGAAGACCTCGGAGACCACTTCGCCACCCAACCTAACCCAGCATGTAGAGCAGGGCCAGCTTGAAGAACCGACCGAAGACGTCGCCATGGAAGAAGACGCCACCGACGCCGCCGCCACCGACGCCGCCGCCACCACTACCGACAACGGGAAGAAGATGACGAAGAGGCAGAGGCACCGGGCGAAGAAGAAGACTGCAAGGCCTCCGGGCAGGCCAGCGCACCGGCCGTGGATAGCGGCTTAGCGGCAACTAGTCAGCTGCCGAGGGCGAATTCGGTTTCCCCCGCCGCCCCCCTGGGGAGCCACGGCGCCAGCACCTCGTACTCCGAGGCGCTGTTGAGGGACAGCGACCTGATGTCGTGCGCCTCTTGTGTCCAGGACTGTAGCAGTAGCTACGAATCCGATTGCGACAACGGCTTTACAAAAGTCGCCAGTCGGTCGAAGAAAAGACGCCGAGATTCTCCCGCTGTGGAACCGCTAGCGGCACCGGCGGCGAACCGTTTCTCCGCTTTAGGAGCCGAGAACGTCGCCGCACTCCGAGGGAGCCTCGCCGCGTGTCTCCTTAGGGTGCCTCCCATAATCCTTCACTCGAAGGACGACTGGGTACGCATCTCGACGGAACTCACACGGCTTGATCTCGTTGTCGCGAAGGCCAAAAACCTCCGCGACGGCACTGTGATTAAGCCGCAGGCGGAGCGGGACTTCCGCGGGATCAAGGATCTCCTCACAAGGCTGGGTCTATCCTTCCACGCATACCAGCTGACGAAGGAGAAACCGCTCAAGGTCGTCCTCCGGGGCATCCCGGAACCGATCCCTGTCGAGCAAGTAAAGGAGGCTCCCTCTAGCAGAGGCCTCCCGGTTCTTTCTGTTCACCGGATGCGCCGAGGTCATGAACGAATCCCCATACCGCGAAGCGGCCAAGGAGATGTTCCAGACAAAGGAGGTACTCGGTCTGAGGGTGTCCGTGGAATTCCCGCGGAGCCGAGCAACTACAGGTCAATGCCACCGTTGTCAACGGTTTAGACATTCGCAGCGATGCTGCAACGCCCCACCCAGGTGCGTGAAATGCGCCGGTGCCCATCACACCGGAGATTGCGCCAAGCCTAAACAGACGCCAGCCACATGTGCCAACTGTGCTGGTCCACATCCGGCGAACTACAAGGAGTGCCCCAGGTATCCCCGCGTAGAGAGCGCGTCTACGGGCAAAGCGTCTACTCCAGGAGAGCGGACCACTGCATCCACCACCCGGGGCGAATCAGCTCCGCGACCCGCAACCCCGCAGCCAAGGCAACAGATCGCACGGCAAGCCGCCGCCCCCGCACCCTGCGAGGAAAGCGCGCCAGTCGCACCAGCTAGTAGCGCCGGTTCTCCGAACTGGTTAAACCTGCTGGGAGGCCTGGACTTCACGAAGCTCATCCGGGCGCTGAAGACAATCGGTCAGCAACTCTGCGAGGCCCACGGTCTCGCGGAGATGCTGACCGCCATCGAGTCCTTCATCCAGGACGTCCTTGAAGCCACCCAGGCCTAAGAAGACATCAAGCCTAACTGCCAACCCAAAGGCCCGCTGCCAATAGACGCAAGCTACAATATCCACTACAGATGAAGGATATGGGAATTTAAATTCGGAGGTCCATCAGCCAGCAAGTTCATCGTTCATCGTTCATCGCAATCGCTCTCTTCCATCAGCACTCCTCGAGGTATCAACATCTCCTTTTCCATCGGCAGCTTCAGCAACGACAACACCTCCGCGCACAAGCCATTCCGGGACCTAATTCCAATCCTTAAATTTGTTTAATTTTATTTATTGATTTCATTTCCATTTTTTTAATTTATCTATTTTATTTTTATTTTTTTATTTTATTTTAATTTTCCCCCTTCATTTTATTTTATTCACTGAAATTTACACGAAACTTTGCGTTTCGTTTTAACATAAGAGATACTCGAGTCGATACCAACATTCTGGCCGTGCTCTTATCAGAGCGCCCCACGAAATTATCACCGCTCCACGACGCCCGTCGCCAACACTCTGCCTGAGCTAGCCCGGCCTGCTAAAACCGACGTCCTCCGTCCCGACGCTGACGCCGGTTGGCAACACCTGCAAGTTACATTTTTGTAGTGGAACACATAGTTAACCAAAACATCTGTTCGACTTTTATAAATCCAGTCAACGAACGCTCAAAAATGGCTTCTAGACGGCATCCGAGACTAAAAATTTTTGAAGTTTGGGATGTGTTCGATTGTGCTAGGGGATGCTTGTGTCAAAAGTCCTCAGTCCTACGAGGTCGGAAACCTAACCTCTCTAGCCTAGCTGCATCCATCAAAATTCACAACGATCCAGTTGTTATTAACCCTTTGCTAATCTTCTAAAGGATCTTCTTTAACAAACAATCTGATGAAGATTTCAGGAGATATTTACAATATGATTTGGCACCGTTCCCATTATCCCTCTTTGATTAAGATGAAATAAGAAAAACGAAGATGTTAGTGCTTTACATCGTGTTTCAGCCCACTGAAGGAGTTAACATACCCGATTTTAACATTGTTATTAATGTAAGTTTCCTACATAGAGTCGCATGGGCAAGAGGATCCACCGTTTCAACAATCTGCAAAGCGTATGTGACCTAGAAGTTGTATAGTTGTGTTTGATGGCTACTCTACTAAAAGCACAAGTACTAAATCTGCCGAACAAAAGCGTCGGTACCGGATCAGAAAGTCAGTTCATCATCAGTCAAGACACTGTGATCATGGCTAAGCAAGACTAATACCTCTCCAATGAACTGAATGGGTTCCAACTCATTGAGCTACTGTCATCAAAGCTGCAGAGTAGTGAAATTTCAACTCGACAGGCTCCAGATGATTCAGACACAATGATAGTTTCCACAGCTATTGATATAGTTGAAAGTTGCACAGAAGTTGCAGTGATAGGTGAGGAAGTTGACCTCGTGGTGCTCTTAATAGCATTAACACCAAGGGATAAAGAGATTGTCTTCTTCGAGCCTGGTTATGGAAGAACAAAGACAACTTCATACTCAACAAAATATCTGCAAGAACTCGACCTCCAGCACATACACTTCTTGCATGCCTTTACGAGAAGTCATTCCGCATTCCGAAAAGGCAAAGCCACTTTTGTTAGGCTATACAAGAAGGATAAAGAAATTCAAAAAGCAGCTGCTGTGTTTTATAGAGCTTCATCTTGTAAATCCGATATTGAAGAAGCTGAGAAGAAAAGTGGTCGAGTGCTTCAGCAAAGGAAACATCACTCAATGCTCTTCGATCAAGTCGGATATCTCTGCTATTCCACTAACAATCTTCCACTTGCAATATCATGATTTTGAGATACAATGACACCCCCTTCCAAGTTATAAAGCAAAGTTCGCCAAAAATCGTGGAGTAAAGTTTTATTTTTCAAAAACGTGCAATTCTCAAATTTGGATATTTCAAAAACTATCACATATAGAAAAAAACTAATGGAATGAATCTTGTAGGGCATTTAGTCGGCTACAATTTTGTATATGGTTACGTTTCTGCTAGGACCAGCCGTTTTCGAGATATGAACGAAGAACCAAAGAAATAGACATATTTTGCTCGGCGCATGCACGTTCCCGACTTTGTAGGACTGAGGACTTTCGACACAATCATTTCCTAACACACCCCAAAAGTCAAAAATTCTTAGTCATGGATGCCGCCTAGAAATCTTATTTTGACTGGACTATAGGTTGTTATAGATTTGTCAGAAAATTATATTTGTCAAAACAGTAAAGTTTGACAAAAAACTAAATGTGTCATGTTATTGCATATTGAATTTTGTAGTAAATAATGTCCTTAAAGTTTTCAGTTAGCTCTTCAAACAGGCAAGATATGAGCAAAAGTTGTTTTTAAAAAAGGAATCGATTTTTTTGCTATTATTCTAATCGCCGGCCATGAGATTCGAATTTTGTTTTCAAATTTAAATCGAAGATAAAAGAGTAGCCTCTGGTTACGAAAGCCCGTTTTTTGCTACCGCCAGTACTAAACCAGATATCTATAGCGATTTTGCATAAAGACAACTAATTTGACTCATTCTGTACTTCCTTCTGATACTTTTTTGATATCTTTGTTGTATTGTTATTTTACCAAGCAAGTTAGAGTAATCTTTTCAAAATTAAAATAATTGTCATCATTTAGTAGAGGAAGGATCTGTTACTGTATGTATTTTCAGTAGGTAGGTACTAAATTGAATTATGCAGATCTAATCCAATGGTAGGTATATTATCATATATGGTACTGCAACTCTTACACAAGCTTTTTCCACGGACACCTACGACTTCTTTGGTAAACATGCTATATCCAAAATAGCTATGATTGCTTTACTTTCAGATTTTCTAATTAAAATAGAGAGTCTGTACCAAAATGTGTTGGAAATGAAATTTTTGAGCTGCAGTATTTTGATAACAATCAGATAGCAAATCTAATGATGTAGAAACTGTAAGGTACTGATGTAAGATGATAATCTTAAAACCTTAGCTTTGTTTTCATTCTATAGGTACAGTGTTCTTGAACTAGAAAATGGAAAATTCCTGAAATCAAAGTTTATGACATGGTTATACTGTTGTCTTCTAGACTGCTCATTGATTCAGACTTTTTTTAGATTTTCGTACATAGATTTTCCAAAAGAATGCATATTGACAAAATCTCTCCAAGTTTCTTACCATTTTTGGAGAATTTTAAACAGGGATGCTTTCCCTGTTTTTAGTCGTTGAAATGCATTTTTTTTCGTATTTTTATTGACTCAAAAATTATTTTGACCCTGAGTGTGGTAGCAGAACACTTGAATAACTGTTATAGCCTTTTATAAATATATTGAAAGGTCTTTTCTTAATAGTAGGGTAAAGAATTCAATTTAAATTTTTATGTTCAACTAATTAGCTTGCTGTTTTGATTGTTTTCTCACTATTATTAGGTTTAGTTATTAACGCTCTTTACCTTATCTTCATATGATATCTTGGCATCTTCCCATTGAAACTGCCATGCTAATACTATTTCATAATATATTTTAAATCACCTTAAATAGCAAAGAATTTTAGTTGCTTGCTTCCTAACTTGAAGGTCGTAGGTTCGATTATGTTTCAAGTAAGGAATTCTTGTGATTAGAAAGATTTATCTTTTCCAAGAACTTATTGAGTTTACTTAACGTCCCGATACCAGCAAAAACAAGTAAGTGAAATGATATTTTTTGGGCAAACTCTTTTCAAGTTGTTTTAAGCTGATTCAGCTTAAAAGATTCTACAGAATTGGGGTTGCACACAGAAGATACATAGAAGAATGATAGAACTACTTCACATCTAGAAACGTAAGCAAATCTATGTATCACCACCTCCAAAAGCAAGTAGAATGGTAGTCTATGGCAATTTGAAATACACAGTTATCAGTTATTACTGACAAGGTGTCATTCGAGTTTGGAAGGCCTCGCTTCAAAATCGATGTGATACCACAAATAAGTCCTGGCTTCTTAAAGAAGTTGAGCTTTTTTTCACAAATATAATTACAATATAATTGTTAATTATGCAGGGTAGTTCAACATACGCAAGATATTTTTACACAGTTATTAAAATATATAAAAATCACCTAAATCTGTTTGAAGACTTAGTGTCTGTTCCATGTCTTTAGAGACACACTGTATATCGAAATACTTTGATTGAACACATAAGATTCGGTTTTAAGATTCGTGTAGATGTTATGTCACTGCACTTTGATTTCTTTAGTATGAAATAACATGTACGACATCAAAGAAAAGTTTTCTTTTGTAGTGACAGTCAGCTTTATTTTCATACAGATTAGTAGTACTCCTGACATGAATAAAAGAATGAGAATTGAACAACCTTAAAAGTGTAATACGACTCTTAGAATGAAACCTTAGGAATTAGCAAACTAATAAGTAAATGGCGTTGGATTGTTTCAACTTTTTACTGTATTAAGTAAACAGATCTAACCTACGATACTGCTCTTTTGATAAAATCAAAGACTTCTTTTGTGTTACATCTTACTAAGCAAATAGTTGTTAGCGACGGATAAACCGCTGATTATGAATTTCTATACTAATTTGGTACGAAACTCCCAAATATTATTTTTATTTTCTGTCTAATTTATACGCCAGCGGACTACAGTTCATTGGTGCAACGCTACGAAATATTACTTTTTTGTTTTTCTAGTACATTAAATTTTTTGTATTTTTCAACGTCAGAATGTCTGACCCAAAGACAATTAAAAGAAGTGAAGCCAGGTCGCAGGTGCGTGTCGACGCAGAAAAAGCCTAAAGATGACGTAGCGGAACAACATAGCGGAGTATTTAGAAAAGAAAAGAACTAGTATGTTTAGTTAAAACTTGTTAAAGAAATTCTAAAAATTAATGTTACCACAATATGGAACGGGTCATAATATTTGAGTTTTGTATTCACATTTGAATTCAGAATAAAATAGTAACTAACTCTCACGAAAACCATATTTTCATACCATCAGTACTAAACCAGATATGGCATAGTGACAACCAATTTGACCCACCCTGTATAATATGAGAAAAATGTAAGGCTTTAAATGAAGCATAATATTTTTTATAAACAAAGCCTTAGTTGATGGCAACTTGATTATAAATTTGGCTTGGCGATTCCATCTCCGACAATTGAGAAACATCCGAACATTTTTTCCGGTAGAAGAACGAATTTCCAGGTATGTTTAGAGTATTACACAGTTATATTAGAAGCTGTTGTTAAAGTGATGGCAATCTTTTAAAACAAAATGCACTTAAGCTGCAGCAAAAGAAAGGACAAAGAATTAACACTAAATACTGACTTTTAAATAACGGCTAACTTTTTGAAATACTCAGTAAGACAAGATTGTAGAAATAAAATAATGTTTTAATTGTATCAATTTTTAATAGAAAATATAATTTATAAAAGAGATATCTATTTAGAATTATTACAGTAAAATCAACAACAAATACTCTATGAAAAGTATTTAGCTGCGAACACTTCAATGCGAGCATCTAGCCGTATACTAGTTAACTGAGAAGACACCCGGGCAGGTATATACGAGGTATGTGAGAAAAGTAATGAGACTGATTTCATACTAACCGAAGTTTTTATTTTTTTCAAACAACAATGTTATCCCCTTCAAAGTAGTTCCCTTGGGCAGCTATACACCGGCGGAGTCGTTGTTCCCACTCTTGGTAGCAGCGCTGGAAGTCTTCAACTGGTATGGCTTTTAACTGGTCGGTCACAGTCTTTTGAATGTTCTCCAGAGTTCCAAAATGACGTCCTTTTAGGACATGTTTCAATTTCGGGAAAAGGAAAAAGTCACAAGGACTCAAATCAGGTGAATAGGGGGGATGAGGAACAACAGTAACGCTTTTTGAGGTCAAAAATTTACTGATGGAAATTGCTGTGTGACACGGAGCATTGTCATGATGTCTGTCAAAATTTGATGCACGGTGAAAGTGTTTAAATTTAACTGTTCACTCATCATCCTTATTGTTAAACGACGGTCTGATCTCACAAGAGCCCTCACACGTTCAACGTTTTCGTCAGTTTTTGAAGTTGAAGGTCTCCCTGAGCGAGGTTCATCTTCAACGTGTTCTCGGCCGTCCAAAAATGATTTGTACCAGCGGAAAACTTGTGCTCTTGATAAGCACTGTTCCCCATAGACCTGTTTCAGCTTTTCAAAAGTCACACTCGCAGATTCACCAAGTTTAACACAAAACTTTATTGCACAACGTTGCTCTAAATTCCGATGCTCCATTTCTGTAACACACAACAAAAACACAACTTCACTGATGGCGCTGTCAAAAATAATGTGTTACCTGTACGGAGTTGTAACTCGGACTGAGGAAGTGGAAGCGATAAACAAACCGGTTTAGCACAGGCCGGTAGACACAACGTTGCCAGATCTTCCGCAGTGTTGCCAGTCTCATTACTTTTCTCACACACCTCGTAGTTGCGTTTTTAGGCATCGTTAAGATACTTAGGTAAAATTTGAGATTTTCTCCAACACTTCTTATTGCAACAGTAGTAATAGTAATGAAAACGTTGAAGTTAATTAATTCTTGCAACAGGGCGTCTGCTAGATTCACATTTAAGTGATCGCAGCTAAATCGTTGCACCTAAATATTATAAACCGACTTTTTTATCGCCTCAATAGTTTACAAAAAAATTGTTACATTAGTTAATATTTATCTTCTTCAAAGTGTCTTCATAAACTATTTAATCGATTTGGGTTTTGAATCTGCTCATGGACTGTTGGGACAGCAGACACTAGCATATCTGAAAGAAAACAAATCCTACTGTCGTACATCTGTTAACAACTTAAGTATTAATGCTATAGATTTAAAAAAAATTATTTAACTCACTCATTTCTTAAAACGCAGAAATGTTGGACAAACACATCAGAACTTGTCAATAGTGAATGAACTTGAGGACAAGATTGAAGCAGGGAACAATGTTCAACTGTATTTAGTGGAGTGTTAGAACAAGTCACGTCGTCCATTAGAGTTTCATTTAAACCCAGTTTGTAGTTACCTAAAGTCGTTATTAGAAATTGATTTTTTAAGTTGGCTAATATAGAAATTTTTTGTTCAATGTTTACCTGATGGTAAACTTAACATTCCATGTTTATTTAAGATATTCTTCAGTCAGGGAAGTATGCTCAATAAATCGCTGGAAGTTACTACTAATTGCTGTCTTTCTGTAGAGGTACTACGACTAGTAGTTGATCTTGCAGGCGGCACATAATATTGTGGTTTTGACGATACCGTAGGAATACGTGGTGTTGATAGTGATGGGAGAAGATCCATTTCAAACCCATTAATGTGATGCGAAGAGAAGTGGGTTGAAGAAGATAAAGGCACTACTGCCCTACTGCCTGAAAATGTAAATACATACTTGCCATGTTCGTGAAGATCGTCATGTAAAATAGAGCCCTAATTTTTATTAAGATAAATTTTCAAGATTACTATAGATGCCTAAAGACTTCCTAAAGTATTTCTTTAAAATATATTTAGTACTTACCATAAGCACTAGGCGCAGAGCCTCCAAAGAAGAGACCACCCATAATATTTGGTACTCTACCACTGCCTCTGCTGTATACGGCCCCTGCAAAGGACCTAGGACGTCCTGTAATTTAAAAATAAGGATATTATACAAGTTTCTAACCCTAAATATACCTTCACTCGCTTCTTCGGTATCTACAGCATTAGTAACATTTGGTTTAACTACTACCAAAGAACTAACTGGCGTAACAAACGAATATTTTAATGCTAAATCTAAAGCTTTCTCTTTTAATTCATTTTTGTCTTGATCTGCAACTTCTTTTTTCTCCAAAAGCTGTTTAATTGTCAAATAAGCCCATAAGCTCTCTATGTTTGATACTGATCTTTCAATGGTAAGAGGTTTCAAAGATATTCTTCCACGTTCGCCAAAAGCTTCAATAACGGGTGGCTTTAGTTCATTCTCTCCTACAAATACGTTATTGTATTTACCCAAATATATACTTAACCAGAGTTGAATGTAGTACTCACTATAGAATCCGCAAAATACAAGTTCAGAACCACCAAAGTGAATAGGAAATTCTGTTTTTATTAAGCTTGTTACTGACAGTTCGTATTTAAAATTCACGTTAGCTAGAAGAGGTGAAGATATTTGCCTAAGTAATCAGTTTAAAAGAAGTAATTATTAGAAACATAAGCATTTTGACGATAGTAGAAATTTTTTACAAAGTACTCAATAAACATACCTTATTGGTTATTTCTTTATCAGATCTTAACCCATCGGTAGGTTCTCCATCAGTTAAAAATACTAAAATTGATTGACGATCTACTTCATCGGATTTATGAGTTCTTGCTAATTCTCCAGATGAAGACCAACCCGCAAGGCAATATAGATATTGGTAGCAAAAGTTGGTCTAAATCCGGAAACTGTGTGTTTAGCTTTTTCTATATTCTCTGAAGATGCTAGATAAGCGTTTGGAAAAGTGTATTTCTGTAAAAAAGAAAACATTAGAAACTACTTATATCATTATGAACTTGAAATATTTACCTTAAAATCGGTTTCTCTCAGTTTTTGAAGGTTACCAAACACTAGCAGCAGGATTATTTAGATCCCACACTTTTGCATTAGTATTAAATTCAACTAGGCTGAATAAATCATGCTCCTGCAATTCGCTCAATATTTTATCCATCGCTTCTTTGAGCTACTAGATTTTTTGTGCGCGCATGCTAGAGCTTGTGTCTAAAACAAACACGACATGTTTTGGAAGAGGTGCTAAGTCAGTTGGTGCAAAGAAATGTACAAAATATCCATCTTGAACTAAAACTTCTCCTCCTTGAGGATCTCTCTCCACATCATATTGTACTACAAATTGGCCAGCTAAACCTTTGTTTCCGTCTGTTCCTAATAAATGCGCAATTTGTTTTTGCCTTTCTATATTTGGGCTGAATCTAACAATGGCTGTTTTATCATTTACAATTTCTATATCTGCTCTTGGATCAAGCTCTGAATTTTCGTCTCCAATCTCGTTTTCGGAGCGAAAAGGGGCTGCTTTCAAATCTTTGATTTTTCTGCTTTCTTTTATCACTACCTAAAATATAAAATAAAATATGGAAAGAAATATGCAAAAGAGTTCGTGTTAATCAGTTATTACTAACTTCGACGCCTAAATCCTTAACCGTTTGTCCAGGATGTATATTAATAATTTGTTTGTAATGACCATCCTGACGTTTTAAAAGCTCTTCGTAGTCAAATAAAATGCAGCCTTGGTTTCTGGTTCAACGTTAACGGATACCGTAAAACGATTTGAATCACGTGCGCTTACTGCAACGTGAGCCGCTCCTAGAATACTTTGAACCGCCTGCAATTGAAAAAATTACAAACAATGCCAAAAGATTCTCTGCTTTCCGATTTTGATCCCCCGATTTGTTGGTTTAATCACTTTATGTTTTTTAATTCAAAAACTAGAAACATAGGGATAACAGACAACAAGAAACAAAAATCCTCAAAAAACAAAATAAATAATTAAATACCTGATCATAGTCTCGTTGAGCTTCTTCTTTTTCTTTCACATACGCTGTGTAATTCTTTCCGCCAACTTCTATAATAAATCCAGAAATAAACGCTGTTTCGGGTAAAACAATGGAGAATGTAGCTTCTTGAGATTTTTGGGCTAAATTCCTCACTTTACTAACAACTGTAGTATTGGCAAATCGATTGCGAACATTCGATTGAATGTGCTTTTGATAAATTCGTGGTACTGTTGGTACGATTTCAGGTAAATTGTCCTGTTAAATTATCAGTATCAAATAAAATTTTCTTAGAAATTTTTAGGTGCTACCTCTTTTTCTGTTCCCTTGTCATCTGAAGATTCGGTAGATCTAACAACCAATGAGTGGTGAGAATCTGCCGGTGCAGCAAAAGTATGTACAACAAAAAATAAAGTAGAGATCAAAGAGAGCTGTAATTTTCTCTTATTCATTTTCTGAAATTCAGACACATAAATTCAAACAATTTCGTTTGGAATACGAGGGTCGTTTGAAAAGTCCGTGCAAAGTCAGAGAGATGGCACTACTGGCGCATATCGAGGTTATGTTTAGTTAGTAGCATCTCTTGGAAGAACACACACCAAGTTTCAGCCAAATCGGTCTATTTCTTTGTGTTTGGCATTCGGTTGAATCCATGAAGTCGAGTGATTTTCAAAAAATGGACGAAAAAGAATTTGTGTGTTAATTAAACATTACTTTATAAAAGGCAAAACGCCTCAGCAGACTAAAGAGAAGCTTGATAAACATTATGGTGACTCTGCACCTTCGATTAGAACAGTTTATAAGTGGTTTCAAAATTTTCGGAGTGGCCATATGGGCACAAGTGACGCTGAACGTTCTGGACGCCCTGTTGAAGTTACTACTCCAGAAATCATTGATAAAATCTATGATATGGTGATGGATGACAGAAGAGTGAAGGTGCGTGAGATTGCTAGTGCTGTAGGCATCTCGAATGAAAAGGTACATAATATTTTGCATCTACATTTGGACATGACAAAGCTATCCGCAAGATGGGTGCCGCGATTGCTCACGCTTGACCAAAAACGAAATCGTGCGAAGTGTTGCAAGGACGGTTTGCAGCTGTTTCAGAAGAATCGGCAGGACTTTAAAAGTCGTTTCGTCACTGTGGATGAGACATGGATACATCTGTACACTCCTGAGACCAAAGAACAATCTAAACAATGGGTTACCAAGGGGGTCTTATTTGTATGGTGTTTTCATTTTATAGCAATTTATACAGTGCGAAAACTACGTATGGAATAAAATCAGTAATTTCAAAACGAATGATATTTTTGAAAAACACTAAACCAGGTCAATTTTTATCTTCGATTTCGATGTTTTTAAGGTGCTGTGCTTGTTTGTGACGTCATCCCCTTTCAAGCTATGACGTCATATGAATTTTTTTAAATGGAATGCTATATTTTTTTTTTATTTTTGGGTACTATAGCTTGAGCATTTTTTCGTGAGCAGAGACCTTCATTACACAGAAACCCAAACTCCCTGAAAGATCCTTGATATTCATATTTTACAAAATGTTACTTTTACTGTAGATGGAACAATAACATCTCTACAAATGATGAAAGTGAAACTTCTTTCGATTAAGATTTTATTTTATTTTTAATTTGTTGTTTTGAAATTTTTCGATCTTCTGTATATCATTTGCTGCAGTGCAGCCTTATAGCTGGATACCATACGTCCAAACCGACTTTAGAATCTGCTTGTATAATAGCAGTATATTTCATGTAATACTGATAACGAGGGCTCACTGGGCAGCTACGCTGGAGATCCGCTCCTTCCAGGAGTCGGTCAGCTGGAAGTTATTCCCGTTAGGGTGCAGAGCTTACAGCACAAATAAAAGAACGATAAGCCCAAAACAATCTATATTGTAACACCGGGTTATATCGTTAATACACACTACGTACAGGCAAAATCTACCCTCTACGGCTTAAGTCTATCAGCCTCAAGCAGTGCAGCAAGTAGGTCGAGGTGCAAGCAAAGAATCGGGACCAGGTTTCGGTTGGTACCGGTGTCTTCAAAAAACTAGAATCAAAGGCTTATATCAGGTTATTTAGGAGGCAGAAGGAACGGAGCTACCCAGCGGAGACCGGACGACTTAACCGCCAAGCCCGCACTGGGATAACCTGAGCCGTATTACGATAAATGGGATCAAACCGTCCGCCGTAACACCGCTACCAGGGAGAAGGGAACGAAGTCACCCAGTCGGTATCAACAAGCACGCCACATGCGGGTTAGAGTCTCCAGCCGGTGTGTACGATGCACGGCAATTAATTATTTATTGTCATTCTGGTATTAAATCACAGTAACTTCGTTACAGTTGGTTTATATAAATCCAAATTGATGAATAAGAATTAGTCCGTTTCCTTCAATTATCAATTTTAGTCTTTTAAGTAAAAATTTCTCAAAGCCTTTTGATATAACTGATGATGGACCTATAAAAGATGATATGTGGTGGTTTCCCTGGTTTAGGTATCACTATTACCTCTGCTACTTTCCAGATGTCAGTGATGAAGTTTGTTACATTTACAACTCCTTTTCTTGGAAATTGGTTTAGTATGGTACTAGTTGTTGTTCTGTTTGAATTTCATCTGAATTTCTTTCGGAATTGTTAGCTCAATTACGTATTCCTTTACAAATTTTTGTAGTTGATGACAATCTTCCGCTATGTTTTGGCCTACAGTGAAGATTATCTCTAGATGCTTTAATATTGGTTATTTGTACTGTTTCATTGATTTCCAATTTTTGTCCTCGTATCATTCTCTATATTCGCTTTTGATAGCCATACAGGTCATGTTCCAGGTACTTCGTGAATTTTTCCCAGTGATTTTCTTTTATTTTTCTTATCTTTTGTTAAGCTTCATTTCTGATGTTCTTGTAGTTATTGTATTCTTGAGGTGTTTTATGTTTTTTGTATTTGAGCAAGACCTTTTCTTCCTCTGTTATCTTTCAAATATTTTGAACCATAGTGTTTCCCTGTTCTTCGTTTCTGTTTACTTTTCTTACACCTAACGCTTCTCTCGCCTCGTCTTTTCCTTTTCTAATTTTTGTTTCAGTCTCTTTCTGTATAGGTCCCTTGTGCTTGGCTTTTGGATGCTTTCTATATTAATCTTTTCCATGTAGAAGGGCCCGTTTTCCTGTTTATCTACATATTTGAAGGTTTAGTTTGCACAATTTAAGTCCATGGTCAGTTCTAATATTTGCTGATGATGGTGTTCAGACATCTATTATTTGCTTTGGGTGTATCGTCCTGTTGCTAATTATAAAGTCAATTACGGAGTGTTGACTTTTTGTGTTACTCCACGTGATCTTGTGTTGCATTGGGTGGTCGAAGTATGTATTATTAATTTTGAGCTCATTCATTGCGCAGAACGCAATTAGATCCTGTCCGCTTTCGTTAACCGCTTCTTACATTAAATTTCTGCATCGTGCCTGCCAGTTAAAATCTCCCGGAATTATAACTGGGACTCCATGTGTATGTTGTTAAGTGTATCCTGTAAGGAGGTCTCTTTCTGTCCTATCTCTTCCTGTGTCAGGTGCGTAAATTGACACTATTTGTATTTTTTTTAACTACATTGTTATTGTGACTTTGATTATTCTCTTGCTGACATATGTGACATCATGCACACTGTTTATAATGTTATTGTTTATTAGTATTCCTACACTTTTGTTTTTCCACTCCGCTGTATACCAGAGTGTATTGTCCTCTCGTGGTAGTGTCTTTGTCCTTCCGTTTCGTCTCGTTTACCTTGATATGTCAATTTTGTGCTTTTCCATCTCTTGTATGATCTGTTGTTCTTTTATTCTCCAGGATTGGATGTTCCAAGTTGCCAGTCTTATCAAATGTTTCCTTTTCGAAGTCCTTTTTCTCGCTGTGGTCGTCATCAATAGGACTATCCGTTTCCGAGGCTTTGTGTTGTCGTTGCCAGCTTTATGGTTTGTTTTACCTCAGATAGGGAGCTAGCCTTGCCTGAAAACCCTTCTTGTTTTTTCGGACTTGGGACCAGCAGTAAGAATTGCAAGCTACTCAATCCACCCACAACTGTCACAGGTGGAGTTGGGGCGCATTATCTGTTACTAATAATCTGGTAAGCCAAAAGTAGCCAAACGTTTTCTGAAAATGTTTATTTTTTGTTTTTGAAGTTGTGTTGTTTACTATATGAACCTTTGGCCACTTTGTGTACTCATCTACCAAAATTTAGAAATAATGTTTTAGGTATGGACCAGCTAAATCAAAATGAACTCTTTGAAAGGGTAGACTAGAAGGTTTCTATATGTGCGTTTTAACTTTAAAAATTTTACTTTTTTCTATATTTTTAAGAACCTGTTCCAACCTTTCTAAATTAATTTTATGTGTTGATCCTGTTATTTTACATCATCGAGAAAAACTTTAACTTCGGGGACATCACATGAAAGATTCTCTATTTCTTAAATAAAGGATAAATATCCTAAAAATGCATATAATGTCTTCCCACAAATAAAAATTCGTGCAAGCATTGACTAACATACCTCAAGACGATCGTTTCGACCTTGAAGCGGCAAGCATTGACTCTCATTATCCTCCACTGATGAGTCCAAACAAGGACGAAACGATCGTCTGGAGGTATGTTAGTCAATGCTTATTTGGACTCATCAGTGGAGGATAATGAGAGTCAATGCTTGCCGCTTCAAGGACGAAACGATCGTCTTGAGGTATGTTAGTCAATGCTTGCACGAATTTTTATTTGTGGGAAGACATTATATGCTTCTTTAGAATGTTTATCCATTATTTATGATACATATAATCCCACTATAAGTTGGAACAACTTTGTTTAGAAATATTTTTATTCTTTATTTCTCTTTGGAAAATTTTTCTTACCAATTAAGGTTACGGCAGCGACATTCTCAGTTTCAATTCTAACACTCTTGTAATTGATTGTAACGTCAGTCATAAATTTGTCACGATATCCCATGTGTTCTAGATGTAATGTTTCGTCTACTTGGTGTGCACTCGTAGCTTTTGGCAGTTTACTTTTGAACAAACTTTTTGAAGATGCCCTTTAAAGTCACATCCTCTACACACAATAGACTTATTCAAGGTGCAACTTGTTGCAAGATGATTCTGGCTACATCTGTAAAATTTTGTAATTTTTGCACATTTATTTCTTTTTAGTTTAGAAACTAATTTGGAATTGCTAAAAGTCTGTATCTTACTAATATTAGATTTGTTTTGTAATTGCAATATACCATTTTTGGCAATTTCATACCAACTGATATATCGACAACTAAATCTAAATTTAAGTTACGATTTGTAACGGGAAAATGCTCAAAAGTATGCACAAGTCCCATCCAGACCAATGGTAGATGTTAAATCCCGTAGCTCATGCCGCAGATGGGGTGGATTCTCAAATGAACTTACCTAATCTCACAAAAAGAGAAGCTCACCGACTTCCAAAACTCTTATTAAACTAATAGATGTTCACAAAAGAGGGCGCCAGCAGTCGTAGATCGAAGGGTTCTGATGGTCGGTCACGCGACTACTCGTGAATCCGACACCCTGTATATAGGCTTCTTGCAAAACCTCACCCTGTGTGTAACTTACCTCGTGGAAGCTTTATTAAAACTCGCTTCAACGTTACAAGATTGAGACTCAACACAAACAAAAAACTATATAAACACGTGATTTATCTTAATCAATTTTGACAAGGAAGTCCTCTCAAGACTTCCTTCTTTTTCAAAAAAAAAGAATCCAAAAAAGAAATACCAGTTTAATATTTACTTCTCTCCTGAACAAAGGTATCTGATCTTTAATCGAAATTTAGACTAAGCACCACCGTGCTTTTTAATAGCCAAACGAACAAAGTAACGAAATTAACGCTGCTTGTCTGGACCAGAGATCCACTTACAAAAAAAACACAAAACGTAAATAATCGACCTTTCTTACATTTATTAATGCAATAATAAAAAGGAGTTGAACACGCATAAACAAGAATATAAAAATAACAAAATAACACTACAAAAGAATGTCAATAAATTGTAGGAATCGATATCTTTACTGGAGAACAAAGTTGACAAAATAATGAGAAAATAAAAGTAAAAACAAGTTATTACAATAAACAAAAAAAAAGATTCTGTTACGTTAAAATTTCAAAATATGGAACAAAAGGCCAAAATCTAGATATTAAATTAATTAAAACAAGATAAACTTGACAATGAATTTTTCAGTAGCAACAATTTAACAAACACCAGCTAAGATTACCTGGGAACGTTCCTGTTACAAATTAGTTAAAAATATTACTTGTAAATATTATAATTCAATGAGAAAATACGAAACTAATCTTGCCTAAGCAAGGTTTTCGTATGGAATATTTCACAAATTCCACGTTCTCCTAGTCTTTTATCAAATAGAACAATCATTAAAACTCGAATAACGAAACAAAACAGGTCTTTCTTACTATAACGGCAATGTTTCTTCCAGGTCTCTGATTCCTAACGAAGCGATATCCGGTGCAAAATTCCGGGTCCAACCAATGTTCAAGGAAACTTAGATTCCAAAGAACAATCACTTTTATTAACGTTGACCAAGAAACACAAGAACAAAATCCAAGTGTTTATACACAAACTTTAAAAATAACTAAAACCACTTTGAGTCTCAAACGCTCTTTAAATTTACTTAACCCATTCGGTTCACGGAGCTTCGAAGATGTGACACACACAGATCGACGCTTTACGGGGCGGGAAGTTTCTGTTCTCGACAGACCCTTTAACGTTGCACCAACGGGACCAAAATTGTTGCGTTTCTACCCTCTACAATTTTTATTTCCTGGGAAATACCAGCGTAACTGTAATTGAAGCAAAAACGCTTTCCACAATAACAGAGCTTTCAAAAGCACCGCTTTTTGGTAAACAAACCGGCTTTCCTCCGTGAATAACACGACAAAGACCCGACGAAATAAAATTTCTCGAGTCCGATCTCTCTTTTACTAAGAGAATCGCTTCAATTAAATTCGGTTTGTAACCACTTCGGGATTTGTAGGGGTGACGCCGAAAATTATCCCCCGTACGTTGGTTCGAGTACGCAGCTCTTATCGTACTGCCTATTCTCTCTGCGTCTCCTATTGCGCAATGTGTACTTACTGAAGTGGGGTTGAAAAGTCAGATGCACGCCCTAACAGATTTAAAAATGCAGGGCTTTATGGACCAATAGAAAATCCCACTTCGTAGATTTACCAGCTTAAACCTGGCTCAATCGAGACGGTGTGACTTTAATTTTTGCGACTAAGATTCCAGGAATTTGATATTGGAAAATAGCAAAAGGCACGTCTACCGGATCCCAGAAGTCGAGACCACAAAGTTATCAATTCTTTAAAATAACATTGTAACAAACATTCGTTTATAGAATGAAATAATTTAAATATTACGCGTCAGGAAAACAAATACCTGAACGAAATTAACAGACAGGGGCGGATTTAGTGCGAATTTGAAAATAACATTATAGATTTTCTAAGAAGAAACTTTGAATCTTCTGACTTTATAGATCAACCACTAGCTGATTTCTTCAAGCAGTTTTCAACAAAATTTCCAAGATTACAAGAAATTAGCAACTTTTGTAGATTTACCAAAAATTCTTGTATGAATTCAACATTCTTTGTTTTCTTTGATAGAAACGAAAATTTTCAGCTATTTCAAAAGGTTCAGGGCTGTAATGTGTTTTCATGGTGTTTGGCGCTGCTTTGTTACAGAGTAAATCGTAAGATTTGTTTCCCATGTAATGCAACATATAATCAACTTGCAATTCCTTTGATATTTTGAAAATTTGACAATCGCTTTCTAATCGTCTTAACCAGCGATTCCACTGATTTCGGGCACTATCAGACATTTCAATACTGGAATTGACAACTGTAGAAATATTATTACTTGTTGCTTGCACTATAGTTCTATCCGCCTATTCTTCTGTATCCTGATGCTTTCGTCTGTTTTTCCATACTTCTGAGAAAAAAAACCGTCGCCAAAATTCGTTATGTATCTGCATTGAAAATGAAGAGGGTAATCTCGTGATACATCAAAGAACTATCCAAGAATGTAAATGGAAATTAGTTATTAAAAAAGCCAATGATCCTGGAAACAATAATAAACTTAAATGTCACACTGGGTTACTACCATGAATAATTGCTTAAATCTTTCTGGTAGGTACCTACAAACAGAACAGTACTACACTATTTGGACAGCAAAACACTTAATGCGTCATCCGTTTCTTTCGTTACTTAAACAAAAATACAGAGATATAGGTGATTAATACGAGGGTTGCTATTTATATTTCTGGCCTAACAATGAAAAAACAAGTATTTATGATCGAAACTAGTTTTATTGTTTTTCAAGATATTCTCCATTAAGATTGATACACTTTTCCATGCGTTTGAACCAATTTTCGAAGCACTTTTTCCACTCTGTTTGAGGCAGCTCCAAAATACGCGTTTTGAAACAAAAAACGGCCTCTTCTGGTGTTGAAAATCGTTGACCACGCAGTTTGTTTTTGATGTACGGGAATAAAAAGAAGTCATTGGGTGCCAAATCAGGGCTGTATGGTGGATGGCCCATCAACTCGACCTTCTGGCTGGTTAAATATCCAATTGTTTGAGCAGCGGTGTGAGAGCTTGCATTGTCATGATGAAGAATGGTTCGCCTCTTCTTTGAAGTTTTCCGAATTTCTCCAATGACTTCTGGCAAACAAATGGTTGTGTACCATTCAGAGTTGACCGTCTTACGTTGCTCTAACGCCACTGTTGCCACATGACCGATAATGCCAAAGAAACAGGCAACCATTTGCTTCGATGTGCTTCTTCCGCGAACAACTTTTGTTGGATTTGGCTCGTCTTGAAAGACCCACACAGTTGATTGCTGTTTTGTTTCGGGATCATATGCGTAGATCCATGATTCGTCACCTGTGCAGATGTTATACGCAGCCTTTGATGCACCTTTCGCAAATTTTTTCAACATTTCAATGCACCAGTCGACGCGAGCCTTCTTTTGAGCATTGGTCAGGTTATGCGGGAACCAACGGTAACAAATTTCTTTTACGGCCAAATGATCATGTAATATCTTGTTGATCTAGTCATACCAATGCCCAAAGATGCCTCAATCTCACGGTATGTCACATGACGATCTTGTTTAATCAGTTCACGCACAGCATCGATGTTTTCAGACACAACGACAGATTTTGGACGGCCTTCACGGATTTCGTCCTGGAGTGAACATCGGCCACGTTTGAATTCATTATACCAGTTTTTTACAGTGCTGTGGGATGGAGCTTCATCGCTATATAATGTATTAAGTTCATTGATGCACTCTTGTCGTGATAATCCACGTCGAAAGTTATGAAAAATAATTGCACGAAAGTGTTCACGGGTCAATTCCATTTTTTACTAGGGAATGCACTTTTCAATTAACTGCAAACAACACTAATCGCACTCAAATGACAAAATGTTGTGGTTGAGGTTATGTTCAACAATGTAAAGTTTACACCGGAAATGTCAGCTGACGCCTGGAAACAGTCAGTGTTGCCAAGGCCAGAAATATAAATAGCAACACTCGTAATGAAGATACCGCTGCCCTTTATCCAAGATTGCATTTTTATACGAAAGTCTGTTCGACTTGAAATTTGGGGACTCGTAGTTGCTGTCTGTCATCAACTTGTCTGCCATTATTATTACTATTATTATTAATAAACAACTATTCTCAATTATAACACAGAAGGCCAGCCTTACCGCCGTGACGTTATCTCAGTTTTATTTCTTACACATTTACGTCCTTATTTACGCCTGCTCTATTACCGGATGTTTGGCAGACTCCCCATTCCATTTTCAACCACTCTATTAAAACTTAATAAGTTGCATTGTTTCCTTACTAAAATGACGTGAGTTTTTTCGTCGTTGGCTCTAGGTCTATTTCTTCTTCTTAAACTAGTACAGATTGGAAAACGCACGAATAAACATTTAAATGTTTTTATAAACCTAACTATACGCTAAATTATTGGATAGAAATAAAAGGCTGTTTTATTTTGTAAATCGGTCTTTTTTTTATCAGATTTTACTTTTCCACACCATTTTAAACTCAAACCGGTTTGCTTTCAGTGTTCAACACTGAAATTAACGCTTCGATTTTCTGTTTAAAAGATGTTCGTTATGCATTTGTATGGCAATTTTATCTCTAAAGCAGTTGCTTCCCAAGAGACAAACTTACAAAAAACCAAACCTTCCAAAACAAAAATTACAATTTCCTTGAAAAGTTTAGTCATAGATTATATTTTTATAACATTTAGCAAAACAAAAAATAATTCATTATTTAAGGAAATGTACAAAAATAAGTTAAGAAATAAAATGCTTAAAATGATTAATACTTTATTGTTTTTTCAAGGTAATCAAGAAACTGTTTTGTAGGTAATTACATGTAATTTCAAGAATAATATAGCTTAGCTTTTAAAGGGTAGTTTTTCGTAATAGGAAAAGTCGTTTTAATAAACAAAATGAATGGCTCTCTATTGTATGAAAGGCAATAAAAAATTGATCGACTGTAACTTTATGAAACACAATAATAGATGTGGGTAGTACACTTGTAAACTAAAACATTTTTTCTTTTAATAAACAAAATGGTGTTCAGTTCAGCCATAAATGTCACATGCAAAGTTTTTATATTAAAAGTCCGCAGTTATATTAAGTGATACAATCATATTTTATTTATGGATCTGATAGGACACACATCCACATACTCACATTCATATACACATATTTAGATGTATACATAGAGAGTTCTGTTTGCGTCTGTAATGGCGCATAGCACGAACGATCGGCGGTTTAATTAAAAATTGATGTGTCCCTTATCATACAGGGGATCTAATAGAAGTTATTACTTTATGGCAGGAAATAAAATACAGTAACGGGGTGCTACTTTATTGTTCGTTGTTGCGCGGCCAAGCAGCGCATTATGTAAGATTGCGTGCCAAGCGACATCACAGAAAATTCCATTTTTTAACAAAAAGTCAACGTTATCCATTAATTATTGATACGAACGTGGTGCTCAGCACTGTACTTAAAAAGCTAGCTACCGGGACGGTAATAAATGTTGTTTTAGTTTTCTCTAGGAAATCTGCATAAGGCGCAATTAAATATCAAGGAAACCCGAACAACATCCGCATAACAACTTCACGTTTGTACTATCAATTTCGAAAGTAGCACAAAACCTACTTCATTTCTGTTTCAACAATTTCAGCGAATGTCCCCCAGCGAATAAGGCAGTTTCATTACTATAATGTCCAATTACAGCACGTCACAAAAACAAAATATTTTAACCTAATTGTGCGCAAGAAAAACGTGGAAACGAACCAGCGAGCCAAATACGGTAAATTGCTTGGCTTCAGTTTCATTAGACGAAGACAAAAGTTGAAAAAGTAACACGAAGACAATCGTACGTTACTAAAACTAAGAAACCCTATAAAACAAGTTGCCTCGGAAAGACGAAGTGAAATGAAAATTGTATCAAAAAGTAATTTATATCCGACATTTTAGACTAATTAGTTTGCTTAGTAGAAAAGTAATCAACATCCGTTTCGTAATAAATTTTTGTTAAGTTATTAAAGGAATCCAAAATATAAATGGAAAAGTAATTTTCAATATTTGTTTTTAATTTCTTTTTTCTGTTTGTTTCTATTGTTACAGCAAACAAATTTAATTAGATTTTTCTTTTTATTTATTTATTTTTCAATATACTGTTTAGAAGTTAATAATATTTATTCCGAGAATAATTAAGTTGGAAAATGGGATTTTCCGACTTTCCGAATAATTTACGACTAACTGAAACCGAAGTAAATGCATGTTATACGAGATTCTTCTGGATGTGGAAGTTTTTCTCTGGCAGTTTATAAACTATAATAGTTTTCGATTCGGGTTGACTGATTTATTTGAGCACGATGCGAATCGAACCACGCGTTTGAAACCGATTCTAATAAGATTTCGGACCAAAATAAACGCCAACTCGCATGTATAAATAAAATGTTTCAATTTAACCGTTTACTTATTTCTTTCGCTTACCATACATTCAACCTCAAAATAAATATGCATAATGTTATAATTTAAAAATAAGGAGGTTTAGTATTTTTATAAGCGCTTGCGGCTAAATGCAGCACGAGCGAAGCTTGTGCTACGAGAAAATAAGTAATTTCGTACTATTATACGCTTTTGTTTAAACAGAGATGGAGTGAGAGTTAATTAACTTCATCATGTTACCCCACACTTCGGGGATATTTCGCCCCTGGTAGTGTCGTTATATTATACTCTAGTAATATTTTATATAGCCTGGGGTTTGTTATAGGGTTGACTAACATATTGAGTTCTGTACGTCGGCCCCCTCAGTCTATGGGGAGCACTACAGCTCTGAATATACAATTCGTCAAAATGACCCTTATAGGCAGTTTTCACAGCCAAACGTTTGATAGATTCGTTGTTGCAGGACATCCCAGATGCCCTCGAGTGCTCTATTTTTTTTCGGGTATAAACGAAACTTTACTTATTTAGTTAACTTTATTTAACGTCCTCGTTTGCAGTTTTTAGAATTATTTATAGCAACTCGTTAAAAAGGATTAATGCAATTTTCGTCGGCAAAATTTAATTTTTTATTCAGAAAAATAAACGAAAACGTATTCTAACAAAATTTCAATGAGATGTTACCAAAGCGAATACATCCAACTTTTCTTATCTCTGTTATAATTAGGGATACATGTTCTTTTGTTTATAAATTCTCTTTGAACCCTGCTGACATTTTAGTAATCACACCAACAAAGGAAAATATCTTCATAACGCCTGTTTTTGTTTTCCGTAGCAAGACCTCATAAATTTAATCTTATATTAATATCATGCCTAGTGGAATTAGACTCTGCTTATTTTTTAATTTGACATAATGAGGGTGATTTCCTTGATGTGGATTAATACGGAAAGTTCTGCTTACGTTACATAAAAGGGGTGGTTGCTAGCTTTGAATATACTATTAATTAACTTTCATTTTAATATATAATCATGATAGATTAAAGCTTAAAATTTCACAGTGAGTGGTATGACACTGGTGACCTGTATGATAATAAACAAACATTATTAAATTAAATATAAGAAGTCGAATTATAGTATTCCCTTTGACTCGAATTTAGTGTAGGATTGGAATAAATGTAAATCAAAGGAATCTGTGACAGATTCAGACTTTTAGTACTCCTACTAATGTAACAAACGGGGCCATTAAAATAAGCGTTCCATTCATACAACTGTGCTTACAATAAAGATTTACAGTATTTCACACAAGCTGCAAAAACGAATTTCAGTTTGAAGCACTAGAGCGTATTTCTGTTGTTCACTCCCTAAGTAAGTATGCGAATCAAATGAGATTGTTTATAACACAATATCTAAATCTTAAATACCACAGTAACATCATCATTTTACTAATAATTACAGATTTAAAGCTGTCTATTTTGTAAGACTTCTCCCAAAAATTTATAAGAGTGTCCTCTACAAGGAAACCGACCAACTTCATCTATGTGCTCTAGAAGTCATCTTCCGCAGAAAAGCCAAGATATTTCCGGAATATAAGCAAAAATAGTCAAACAATTTATTTATTTACTCAATAGTCAAAATTGTTAATTAAACATTTAAGCAATAGGGATATTTTGCTTCGTTAATTATTTAGCTCAACATTTTATTACTATTTACTATTTATACATTTATATTTTTACAACATAATGCAAACAAAAGGAAGAAAACAATGTGAATCAATAGAAGACATATAAGTCATGACACCGGAATTAAACTGACCGGCAAAAAACCGGTCACCCTGAATAATTTCGCAAAACCACTTTGAAAATTATTAATTTCAATGTCACGGCGGTTGAATGATGTAATTCAAGCTCGAGGAGGACATAGCCACTACTAATAATCAGGAGGTTTATTATAAACAGCCACATTTATCGTTTTCAATTAAGAAAGTATCGTATTTAGACTGTTTTTGTTGCTGCTTAAATTAAATTTAGTTCTGTATTAATTTGTCTCTTTTTTTAGCTAATCTGTACATCCTGTGTCAACAGTGAATGGTTCTTAAATCAAGTAACAATCACTGGTTAAAATAATCATTGTTAAAGTGGTTTTGGAGATATTTCAGGGTGGCCGGTTTTTTTTGCCGGTCAGTTTATATTAAAGAACAGGAAGTGGAAACTGTCGAAAAAATAATACAAGCCATGCAATAAATGAAGACTGACACCACAGAAACCATAGAGTACAAACTTGTTGAGAAGAAAGAATGGTATCAAAATTTGATAACAAAATAACATCGTGAGAAAACAAAATGGAAAGTGCCCAAATAGTTCAGAGTTAGTGACTGATATCTAGATCGGACAAGATGAGCAAGTCCAAAAGATAAAGTAGATCACGGACGTTTTGAACGAAATACCTAATCAGCTGAATAGGAAAAGCACTGTTCCCACTACACCTATAGTACCAAGTTGCTTAAGTTCAATAAAAACAAAATGAATCACCATAATTCAATCAAATATCTAGTCTATTAATTCAATTAAAAAGATATAATTAGCCAAGAGTCTTTGGCGAAACGTCTACTGTGTAAATAGAACTTAAGAAACTCTACTTCTTGTTTTATTAATTAAATTATAGATTCAAAATTCAAAATCAAATATACACAACATCCAGGAACTTTAACAATATAAAATAGAACCAATAGTTTTGTACAGTACTTTGGACTAAGCTTCCAAAAGATTTTACTGAGAGAAGAATGGCCATTCCAAAGTATTCATTTAAAACCTGAGCTCATTTCGACAACATGAAGGTACAAATAAGGAAAACTTACAATAATAACTAAGAAACATAACTAAGAACAGCTCTTAAGTCAAATGGGCAGAAATAATTTGCAATCACATTCACAATTTTGAAAATTTCAAAAGATTATTTTTGAAACATTTTTGGGACAGAGCTGAGTAATTGAGCAATTATGGTTTTACCCGAAAAAAGTATGTAATAAATAAATACTACATGCTCCAACAGCCAGATAACCAAATAAATGAAGAAGTAATAGTAAAACAGTTGTAACGTAACCTTGCGTTACTGTGTATTTTAAAAAAAAACTTCTAGGAACTCTTGGTCCTAGGCCAGTTGAGCTCATGTGTGTAGCTTTGGGAGTGGGACGACATAGATTATACTCAAAATAAAACAACAGGTTGTGTTTAACCACCAACATATATTGAAATTCAATAAAAATTCTCTGAACAAAAGGATTCTGTACCTCCAAAAGGGATAAGTTTCATACTAATTTTATTAACAATTAAAAGATACAATTGACAATTCAACCAGAACCAAAATTTGAACAGATTTTAATTATTTAAAATTTCACTTCTAAACATGAACCAAATAACAATAGAATTTATTATTATAGGGAATCTTTAATAACAGCCCAGACAGCAAAAGGTTACTACTTTTTACAGCAATGTTACTACGAGGGTGGTCTGAAAAGTTTCCGACCTAACAAAGATACAAGACATTTTTTCTGAAAATTTTTTTTTATTTTTCAACATAGTCTCCTTGTAACTCTACACACTTCTCCCAGCGATGCTCCCATCTCTGTAACCCGTCCAAATAGTACTCGGCATTTTTCTCTGCAAAATAATTGTTCACGAAGGTGATTGCCTCTTCATTTGACGAAAATCTTTGTCCTCCGAGCGCAATTTTTAGATGAGGGAACAAAAAGAAGTCGCTTGGGGCTAGATCTGGTGAGTAAGGCGGATGGTCAAGCAGTTCAAACCGTAATTCGTGGATTTTCGCCACGGCAACCGCTGAGGTGTGAGACGGTGCGTTGTCTTGGTGAAACAGAATTTTCTTTTTCTGCAAATGTGGCCGTTTTTTCGCAAGTTCTGCCTTCAGCTTGTCAAGTAATGATGCATAGTACGCTCCTGTAATGCTTTTTCCTTTTTGAAGATAATCGATTAAAATAACTCCATGACTATCCCAAAAAACAGTCGCCATCACTTTCCCAGCCGAAAAAACAGTTTTTGCTTTTTTTGGAGCCGGTTCCCCCTTTGCAGTCCACTGTTTGGACTGTATTTTTGTTTCGGGCGTATAATGGTGTATCCAAGTTTCATCTACAGTAATTAATCGGCGCCAAAACTCGGATTTATTTCGCCTAAACTGCGCCAAAAGAGCGTTGGAAATATTCATTCGAACACGTTTTTGGTCTAACGTGAGCAAACGCGGCACCCAACGCGCGGACAGCTTTCTCATGCCTAAATGTTGATTTAATATGTGACAAACACGTTCTTTTGACATGTTCATAACCTCTGCTATCTCTCTCACTTTAATTCGGCGGTCGTCTAGCACCATTTGGTGAACTTTGGCGATGTTTTCGTCGGTAGTTGCAGTTTTTGGACGTCCCGAACGTTCATCGTCTCCCAAGCTATTACGGCCACGTTTAAATTCAGCAGCCCAAAATTTCACTGTGGTAAATGATAGTGCAGAGTCCCCATACACAGAATCCAACTCATCTTTTATATGCGAAGGCGTATTGCCTTTCAAAAACAAATATTTAATGACAGCTCGATACTCGATTTTGTCCATTTTCACAAAAAAACTCACATCAACTCACTCAAACGACTGTTACATAAAAACTGCGCGTCCAAAATGGCTGAAACTTTGGTGAGTAACTGTCAACAGATGAACAACGAAATTCAGTAGCTTTTATTTTCGAGTGCTGCCATCTTCACGTTGAGGTCGGAAACTTTTTAGACCACCCTCGTATTTGTTAACTATTATTTTACATTCATACCGTTCTATTACTTCTCTTTGACTATTTTTAAGGTATTTTTGGGTCAGGTAACTATGTAGTAACGTTTTAGTTGGTATGAAGCCTTAACTAAACTTTCTTATGTTCTTTAGTAGTCAGATAACCGCCAACTTACTCTACGTTTACTTGTTAGAGGAACCAAGAAGGTTCGTTGCGACAAGTGCACTATCTGATTGTCCTTTTGCAGTAATATTAGCATATTAAAGCTTACTTTTAGGACAGAATACGTCATGTTACAATAAAACAACTATTTGTAGTAACTCTACTGCTTGCTGATTATTTTCTGTTACTCCCAACAACAACAGATTGATTATTAATATATAATATAGTAATATATAATATAGAAATTTCCAGTATTTAACTTGGCACAGAACAAATTAAAACATTTATTATTATACTCGATGTAAGTCTTGTCGTTTATTGTTTACTTTAACTATGAATTAATATTTTAATTAAATTAATAAACATAAAAATTGTAGTTGTTTAGATAAAAATTTAAGGTATTTAGGTCAAATCGGTCTTCAGAATGGACGCGCCGCAGGTACCCGGGGTTTTGGTGGCAGTGGTCGACCGTTCGCCCAGTAAAGAGACCAAAAGTTGTGTACAATTTCAATAAACCATATTCTTATATTACATTTTATCCCAGACAGAAAAATTTTACTACCTTTTACAGTAATATAACGTTTTGTTAACTATAATTATACATCCATACTGTTGGATTACTTTCCATTAACTATTTCAAGGCATCTTTGGATTAATTAACTATATAAAAGTTGCAATCTAGTTCCTATGACACCGGATGTAATCGTTTGTATGATATTTATTAGCTATATAACCGTCAATTCACAGAAAGTTTACTTGCTAGAGAAACCAAAAAGGTTCATTGCTGCAACTGCCCTGTCTTTTGGTCCTCATAAAGTAATATTAGCATTTAAAGCCTACTTTCCGACACAAGCTCGTCATATTACAATAAAACAACATTTTATGGTAACATTTCTATTTTTTGACTATTTATTTGCTGCTACCACCAACGGTAAGTTTTCTAGCACAAATCTAGCCCTGGGCGACAACGAAATCCAATAATAATGTAAAATAAAAACAATTATTATTGCAAAGCATTATTCACAAGAAATAGTTAAGAATATAAAAACAAAAATTTTGTGGTTGTTGCAAAAACCGCCTTAAAGTATGTACAACAGAAATTGTTAACAATGCCTGTGAGAAATTGTGCATAATAATTCCAACAACCTGTTTCAAAGTTTTAGTGACGATATAAAATATATTCAATGCGTATTCACAAAAGCGTCTACAGCTTGTTAGCGCAGTTGGTCAGAGGACAACTTACAAACCAGGTGGCTACAACAACTCAGGTTCAAATCCCGGTGGCAGAGGCAGACAAAGCTATTAAATAAAAAAAATGTCAGGCAACCCTCATTCCACCTGAAGATGGAGGCATTCCAACCCCCCAAAAAACAACAAAAATAATAGGATCTGAAACAAATTAGTTGAAAATGTTTTTAATTTTGTTTGACTTTTTGGATTTCTGGAAATTTGCGGTAACAATAATTAATTTATAATAAAAATAATTTATGTAGTTTCATGAACGCTTTATCGTCAGCACGCGTATGGCATGGGCAGCAGCAACGTAACTAAGTAGTAACTATATAGTAAAGATATAGAAAATGCAATGTAACTTTCGAATGCTCGGAATGCTTAGTGACATTCCCACAGATAGTTATCCAAACGTAATCTAAAAGTAACTCTACAGTTACAAATACCGGGACATTCTTAACCAATAGTTAACTCATTTTACTATTTCTTTACATCCTTTACTTTACACAGTTACTATGTTGTTACGAAATAGTAAGGTTTTGCTGTGCGGGAGATTATAACCCAGAAAATTGAAATTAGCATAAAGGACTTTAAATTCAGAAATTAATTGAATTTTAATGTTTTGTTAATAAAAACTGAAAGAATTAAGTGAATAAAAAAATTATAAAGTATGTAAAGTAAAGAAAAATCGTAATTTGAATAAAAATAAATCCAAGGTAACAATATCAAAATTTACACAAATACTCGGCTTTTAATCTTAATGTGTTCAAGCGCTACGAAAAATCAAATCACTAAATGAATGCAATTAAGGTTACCTTTTAGTAATTTTAATAATTTTAAAATTGAATTGATTTAAAAAAGAAAAGAACACAATTAAAATTAATCCGGGGTACATTGAATTAATTGAGAAATTAATAATTTTAACAGAATTATAAAGTTAAATGTAAAACAATAATAACAAGATTCGGATAATTATTGAAGTTTATCAGTTATTACCACATTACTGAAGAAGCAGTTTTCGATCGAAAATTGCATGCTGAAAAAAAAACTAGGAACAAGGCTAATATAAATCTTCAATTGAAATCCGACTAAATCACTGTTCATGAAAGTTAGATTAATTAAGAATAAAAAAATTAAGTTACAGGCAAAATAAGATCAAATTAAAATAAATTTATTATTTGGGTATAATCCTTATTAACGTGAGGGGCCACTCTAGATTTAAGTAGAGGTTAAATAAACTAGAAAAAAAAAATAAAACTGTATCAAAGAAAGCAAAAGGCACGGGATTAAGCCTGA
>VTPC01090730.1:339812-399322 GCA_011009095.1 Ignelater luminosus
AAGATCGGGACTTCGCAAAAGATTAATTTATATTATTCTTGGATTGCCGGTGAAATGGATAGTCCAAACTCTTCAAGATTAGGTACTAGCTTGGGGATCCAGCATCTCTTGTGGTAGCAAACCGATGTCGACAATCAGACACTCTCTGCAATCACTGCTAATACTAATGTACTAAAGGAATCATTAGGGCTTCCTGGGATTCCAATGAAGAAATGTTTTTGACATTTGTTCACCACCAGATTATCACTTTGTAGGATTTAATTTTAAAAAACCCTTTTTAAAAGGGTCTTCCTTATTTCACAAAAGTAGAAATCGCCCCAGCGAAAGAAAGATGCACGAGAGGAACTTGCACTGCTCACGTCTAGATTTTTTCTGTCTGCCGGCTCGCCGCGTTCCCCCAGAATTCGAAAGTGTTTTCCAATCGATAAATTATCACACTTTCCATGGAAGAAATTAACTAATGTATTCCAAAATAATGCAAGATTGGGGTTTAAATCAACTAAAAGGAACAGCAGGGTCCAAGTGAAGATTAAGACAAGAATCCGCCAGAATATGCGTGATCTAGCTATATCAAACAAAAAAATATATTTTTCTTAATGAGAGAAACAAAGGATCTCTACCCTGCTAACTCACAGTTCTGAAGCTTAGCTATCTTTAAATAAACAACATAATTAATTGGAATAATGTTACAATAACAGGAAAAATAAGCTGTAAAAGGAAATTTGGTATATACGCGGTGTCTCACAAATGAGGGGTGGTGATATACCGCGAGGTTTACCATGTAACAGGATGATAACGACAAAAAGACCGTTACACAGTTATCTCACCATTTTGAAACCACAGTGATAGATAAAATGTAGGACAATATCAGGACTTATCATGAGGTTTTGCAGACACTCAGACATTTTGACATTTTGGATGATGTTAACTTTGTTCAGCTAAACCAAGCATGGTTTTGAAAACAATAAAAGCAACCAGAAAAACAACAAGAATAACTAAAGCAACCATAGAGGTGCCAGAAATAATAACAACAACAAAGATAATAGATCCCAAAAAACACAAAGCAAGCAACAAGGGGATAACTAAAACAATGCCCAACAACAAGAAGTAAGTCAAAAGAAAAAAGCACAAATTTTTTTAAAATCAGAAGAATAATACACAGACGTATGCCAAAATAACGCTATTCTTTAAGAGCACCCAATAGTACAAAGAGATTCTAAATGGCTAAAAGGCAGATATAGAAAACCAGGAACAAGAAGAAAAAGAAGAGAGGCGGTAACAGAGGCAGAAGATTAATTATGAACACCCGAAAGTCTGTTCTGATTTCCTGAAATCACCCTACTGAACAATAACCTTATCCAAATTTTACTCTTTATTGAAATCTACGTAAATGGCATTACAGTAAATATCTTGGCTGGCACCGGCGCAGAAACAAGTATGATGCCCAAAAATATAGTAGGTAAAAGTTTGTACAAACACAAAAATGACCTTTTGGAAATGAAGTAAGTCTAATTGGTCACGACTAACAACAAGAAGCTAGCAATTCTAAATCAAGCTGTAAATGCCAAAATGAAAATTGGGAATAATACTATAGACACTGTGTAATTTTTGTTGGTACACGATTTGTAAGTAAAAGCAATCTTGGGTGTAGATTTGCTTGAGAAATGCAACGCAATAACAGATTTTATCAGAATAGACAATGATCGCAAAGAAACCTTGAAGGAAGTTTGAAAAACATTTTCATGAAACAAGATAGAATAGAGAAGCTATAAATGCAGGAGATAAAATAGATGCTGATGAAGTTTACAAAGAAGAAACAATAGGACTACTTTAAAAAAAATTTAAAATGATTCAATGAAGAGTTACTTATTGTCAGTCAATTTGAGCACAAGTTTGGAATAATAGACTACAAAGCCTACAACAACAGAACTTATCCTGTATCATCAAAATGCACAGAAAAGACAAGACAAGAAATACTGGGTACGGTTGAAAATGGAGTCGTAGAAAGTTGTAGTTGTCAAGAAGAAAGATGACTCGATCAGATTGTCTGGATGTTTAGGAGATCAACAGAAAAACGAAACCCCTGTTCAAGATGCCAATAAAAATTAGCAATTTAATTTATGAATTGATTGGGAAAACGCTGCTGTGTGATAAGTTTATATTTAAATTATCATACTTACAAATTTAATTAAGACCAGGGTAACATATTTTATTCATAAGTTTCACATTTTGATTCTAAGTGATTATATTTCTAGACTAATAATCTTCCAGGCATAAATATAATGGTACTTTGACACTTGGTAAGGCCAGAAAACCAGTTTTGATAACAAAGCTAGAGTTTTTCATGCTTTGATAATAAAACAAAGTGCTTTTATACTAATGATTTTTCTAAAAATTGGAACGTACGATTGTTTATATCCTGAAATCAATAAGATATAGTTAGAATATTTGTTATTTTGCAACCAATATTTATTATACATTTTTGACAAGAGAAGCCCCGACTGTCATGACAAGTCCGATAGAAGGTCTACCAATCTGTAAAGTCTGATCAAGCAGAAAGGTTACCTTGAAAAACCTGATGGCCCAAAAAGTCAAGCAGTTGAATAGTCTGAGAGACAATACTCAATGTAGTTCATTAAATCCAAATTCTAAGTTAAAAATTAAGTTTGGGCGAGTTTATTTAACGTCATTTCTCTACGGAATAATGTTTTGGAATTGTTAGAATCTTGATCTGCGTAACGACGGGTTGAAAAGTCTAATCAACACGAGAAGCTTGATTGACTTAAAGAAACCTGGTCCGAGAAATTAACCTCCCTAAATACGACAGATAACTCGCTCTGAAAGTTCACAAAATGCCTCAAAACCAAAAAGACAAAGATTCCACCAATTTATGGAGAACGAGGTTTAATCTACACAAATGAAGCACGCGCCGAAGCATTTGCAAACAACTTTAAACGACAATGTAGCCCAAACTATGCAAATATAGATGTCCATTTCACCGCCCAAATATCCAGATTTGTCAGAAATAAACTACAAGACGCCGACGACGACCCTCCCATTACCCCAACCTCCCGCGACGAAATAACTACCCTCATCAAAAACACAAAACCCAAAAAACCTCTCGGGTCAAACAATATTCCAAACTCAGCTCTAAAACGACTTCTGCAAAAGATAATCGTTGCACTAATTAACATCACCAATGCCATACTGCGACTCCGACATTTCCCCACCTCCTGGAAAACAGCCGACGTTATCGTAATCCACAAGACTGACCAAGACCCATTATTCCCACAGAACTACCTACACTAGGTAAAATAGTAGAAGCCGTCATACTACACAGACTCAGACAAGAAATTGACGACCGACAACTATTACAAGACGAACAGTTCGGCTTTAGAAGCGGCCAAGCCACCACCCACCAAATACTCCGGCTGGTTGAAAATATAACTGAAGGTTTCAACAATCGCGACCACACAGGAGCTGTATTCCTTGACGTCTCCGAAGCTTTTGATAAAGTCTGGCACTTTGGCCTGTTATATAAAATGTTCCAAGCCCACATAAACTGCAAGCTCGTCAAACTCATTGTTTCATATCTTCAAGATTGTTCTTTTAAAGTCAAAATTGAAAATGTCCGATCTGCAGAACAGCCGGAGTCCCACAAGGCTTCTTACTCTCTCCCGCCTTATATTCCATCTTCGTATCAGACCTTCCAACACCCGAAGGCACCAACCTAGCACTTTATGCAGATGGTACGACCATCCAGGGATCCCTATATGCTCGCCCTACAATTACAAAATGCCGCCGAAACAACGAGAGACTGGTTCCACACATGACGTACTGAAATAAATGCAGAAAAGAGAGCAGCCATCACCTTTACAAGAAAGAAACAACAAATTAAATACCTCGGAGTGACCCTCAACAGAAGACTTACTTGGAAAGACCACACGGACTCCTGCGTTAGGAAAGCAAACGCCACCATCGCCATCCTATATCCCCTCCTTAACAGACGCAGTTTTCTTAACCAGACAAATAAACTACTCCTCTATAAAATCACAATGAGACCAATACTTACATACGCTTCCTCCATCTGGGGCTGTGCAGCAAAGACACACCTCCATAAACTTCAAGTCATACAAAACAAAATCCTAAGAATGACCTTTAACGCCCCTTGGTACATCCGCAACTTCGACCTACACAGAGACGCAGACCTTGCAATTATCAAACAATTTATCACAACCACTGCAGAAAAACTATACCTCAATACCCCGACGTCCTCCAACCCTCTAATCAATACTCTTGGACATTATGACCCAAACATCCGACATAGACACAAAAGACCGAAGCATATACTCCAACGATAAATACTAACGGGCTGACATTTTCGCTCCACACATAAAAATCTATAAGTCAATCCAAACATGACAAAGAAGGTTATAGTAATTTTACTAGGTGCTTATGATACGATATGATAAAATAAGATAAGATATTGAAATGTTCTGTTTCAGTTAGCAAAGGTGTATCACAGGTATCATTCTTAAGACCGTTGCACTCTTTGATAAATATTCCGATACGTTTATTCTCGTTTTTACACTTTGCTGCTGATGACAACAGTATATCTTTGTAAGCCATATAGGCTCATTGTAATGAAAAGTTTGTAGAATAACTCCAGGTTGAGGAGACGCGACAAAACCCATAATTTGAAATCAAGGCAACCAGAAAGTATGGTGTTAGATTAAGTTTTTCAGCATAAGGCATCCAATTGCGTTTAAACTAGTTATTGTAAAATGACTAAAACAGTCAGTCATAATACGAGTAAGTCATCTCAAGCTTTTATTTTTTTGTCAGTTTTCTTTTTGTATTCTACATAATTTTCTTTGCTATTCTTCTTGATACTGAAACTTTTCGTAATAATTATTTTGATACCTATAAGCCTATACCGTTTTCAAAAAACTTTTTTTTAAGATAACTTTAAAAAGGATTTGCTAAATTTACTAAGTGATGATATAAAAGTGGGTGAAAAGAAACGAAAGAAAATAGTAACGATTTTTTTTCTATATTCAAAATGAAAATTCCATTTAGAAAAGGAGTAGCAATACATGTTTGTTGGATGATATATTGTACACATTTATGTCAAAAACTAGTAATATCGGTTAAAAGGAAAACGTTATGACGTTTACGAAAATTGGTTTAGAAGCATATCAAATGTTATTCTCCTGAATTCTGTAATTGTTAGCGCTATGCGTTATATTACAACAGAAAGCTTGAAAAATCTTCAATAGCGTGTAGAAAAAACTGACATGAGATTGGCTTATTTCAAAATGGTATTTTATTTATTGCTTACATTCAAAAGATGTTTTCTGAACGAGAATATGTTCAACGGGTTAATGCATGACGTGATTCGTACCGCTTCTAATTTAATCTTTTTTTTTTGTTCGATAGTCGTATAACCTGTTGAGTACTCTAATATTAAAACTAAAACAAATACGCAAAACGAAATACAATTAATTAAGTTCCACAAAAAATCAATGTTGACAATGTCTTTTAACTTAATATGTGATGTTTTATAATATTTTTTAATTTGGAATATTAATCTTTAGCAAAACATTTATCTGTTGCTTTTTAATGAAATTAGTATCAGGCGAATCAAGACAAGAAGCATAAACAAAATCGTAATAATCAAGTATCGGTGAGACAAAAGTACTGTACATTTTCCTGGTCAAAACTTATAACAAGACAATTTAGAAATATTAATATCAAATTACAATAATGCTGATCTTGTTAACAAATAAATAAAGCAAATACACCCTTGATTTGAATGATTTTAAGGACGCTTTCTTTGATATTAACAATATAAGTGTAGATCTGTTGGAAGATTTTGAACTTTTAGATTATATCTCTCTTTTATAGCTTAAAATCATTACTTTTCATTGTTGATTTAAAGGAAAGTTTTGTTTGATTGTTAAAAATTTACTAATAGCTATAAAATCAATTTTCTGTAGAAATTTCGGCTAATTAAGTTAATACTCTTAAACGATTCTGCGAATTAATCCAAGTAAATTAATTCAATGCCGTTTTCAATAATTTAATGTAAACTCTTTTTTGTGAATTTTTAGTTTGACCCATTTTGAATGCTTGACCTTATGAAGTAGCCGCTGCAACTACTTTGTTCTTAAGTTGAGATGGCTTAATCGTCGAGCTCTTGAAATTAAGGGTAAAGGATTTGTCACTTCTAACAAACCTTTGAGTGAAGTCAGGACACGTTCTGAATCATGACCCTAAGTCGAAACGTTGAACAAGTTCTTCATTTTCTTAAACTGTTTTGTGCTTTACCAAATTTATTTTAATATGATAAAATTTAAAATCTTTTTGATTTCATAAACGCTCTGACAATTAATGTGTAATTTGTTAATGTGAACTTCCACCGAGACCAGTGGCTTCTGAAGGTGTAGCTTTGATCGAACTACAAATTTATTTTGACGAATACATGTAACGTCAAGCAGGATTCTACCTTTGGTTGATCTTGAGAAGGATTCGGTAAGTACAGACTATGCTTCTATGAATACAAAGTGTAACAACAGTATCTTTTTTTATTAGTAGTTTCTATTACAGTCTATAGATTTAATCAGAATTTGTAAACCGACGGTCGTGTTATTGTCGAGACGCAAGGAGGAATAGAAGCATTCAGATAAGAAAGTTCTAGTTAGGTACGCACTTGAGGTTTCCTACAATGCGGAGGTCCTAGGACTTAAATTAATTTAAACATCTTGCTTATCACTATTTTAATTTATCGACCTTTAATTTGTTACGTAGATTCAATTAAAGTCAAAATAAGTGAAAAGCACAATTTCTTTTTGACTTGCCCTTTAAATTACTCTCAAGGTTCGATGTTTTAAAGAAACATGACAAATTCGTCTCTGGTATCTATGGATCTAACTTCTTATCCAAAATTAGATTGCGAGCTGGGAAATAAATTTATTTTTAGTTTAAAAACAGAAAAACAGAAAAACAAGTTAAAATTCTTGGACGATTCACCCTTCCTTTCCTACGAGTTTTGTCTCGGTAATAGAGTGATTCATTTGCATTTTTGTTCGGTATGTTTGGGCATGTTCAAAAACAAAGACACTTTAGTTGAACTGCTCGCACCGTACACGTACGTGCATGTGATGACATGTTTGTCTTGTAATCACAACGGCTTGCTCTGGCTCATGAGCTTGCCATGTCTATTATTCAAGCATGTCAAGGCACAAATGATCTGAAGCAGCCCTTTTAGGCATTCTTGCAAAGTCGATACAACACATTTCAAATACAACTCGAGTAGTGGTAGACTAATAACTCATATGCGTGCCTAAGGATTCACTCATTTATGACTGTATCAACTATCTTTCATTAGGATACTGTAGATCTTCTAAGACCCATCGCCATGCAATACTAAATCACAAGCATATACATCATCAAGCTTACTAATGATAATAGAAATAATTTTACAATTCCCATCAAAATCACAAGTTGACCTGCAGTTACTGAGCCAAAAAACTCTAAAAAAGTCCCCACCTTTCATTTAAAGGTTACGAAAACAAAAAAGTTGGAAAAATAAACGACGTTATCTTCTGATTTAATAAAAACAGTTACTCAAATGGAGTGCACAATTTGGATATTACAGCAGCGCTTGTTAGTAGAAGTTTAAAATGTAGAGTGTAGTTTTAAAACTTGGTTGGGTGCAAAGGTAGTAGTGTCAATCCTCTAGATCTTCTCTTTTTCTTCATGTCCTCTTGTCAGGAGAGTCGTGATCATTGTTAGCTTTTTCTTGTGGCTTTTCTTATTTTTCTCTCCATCGTGCTCTGTTGTTCGCTTCTCTGCTAGCTTCTTGTATAGTTAAGTATGTAGCTGCTTTTATTTGGTCCCTCTATCTTTTTGGTGATCTTCCTCTTGGTCTGGAACGTTCCATCTTCCCATACACAACTAATCGCTGTATGTTGTCAGTGTTTCTCCTAGATATGTGGCCAAAACATTTTATGATTCTGAAGTCTATAGTTTGACATAGCCGTTGTAGTTCCTTAATTTCTTCCAGGATTGACTGGTTTGTTTTCTTTACTATCCAGAAAATATTAACGTTTTAATTACTTGTTTTTTGGTATTTGCCGTTTTGTCACTGTCCATCCATGTCCGTTCGAGATCCTTGGCTGCTCTTTTGGCCATCTCGCATCTTTGTTTAACTTCATCTGTACATCCTTCATTATTATTTATTAGTGCTCTGAGATATATAAAGCTGTTTACTACTCGACATTGCCAGTACTTTTTCTATCTACTATCAAAATTTTGATTTGTTCTTGGTTCACAGCAAGTCCATACTCATTACTAGTTATTTCTAATTGTGTTATAAGTTCTTCTAGTTCTTTTTTTGTGTGTGCTAGTAATGCAGTATCGTCCGCGTATCGTTCCCAATTGAAGAATTCCGAAAAATCAAATTTCGTCGATTACAGTACCATCTATCATGAATCGAAAGAAATGTTTTGAATAAAAGTTCTATATTTTCTGACGTACTATCCAAATCTGCAATAAAAAATGAATGTTCCTATTTAAGATTTCAAAGCTACCTCTGGTCTCACCCACAAGGGGGGAGGAGGGAAGGCTAATCTTACCACTCATTAATTTCCCCCGCTAAAATACTAACTTTTTATTTGAAGCATTTTTTTGTGGGATGCTTGTTTCTCCAAATATTTAAAAATTCCAGGTTAAAAAAGTCAGCCAGTATATTAAAAAGTAGAGGCGACAGGATGCAGCCCTTTGATTGTCAGGGGCTTGGACGTATTGCCGTCTACTCGAACCACTGCATTGTTATGGATGTACAGTTTCTGTGTCAAGAAGACTAGATGTTGGGAAACTCCCATTCCTTCAGTATTCTCCATAGCTTCTTCCATTTCACACTGTCAAAAGCCTTTCGGTAGTCTACAAAACATATATATGTATATCAATAATATGGCTGATATTCAGTATGTGTTCGCGTGTTCCGCGACCCCTAATGAATCTAGCCTGTTCTTGTGATGTTTGCCAAGATAGATATGATTTTAGTCGTTCATTTATGATCGTAAGCACGATTTTGCTAGCATTTGACAGGAGTGCTATACGTCTATAATTATCACATTTTTGTGTTGAACCTTTCTTGTGCAGAGGTATTAGCACTAATGCTAGCCAAATTTTCTGACAGATAATGTGTAATATTTCTACTCCTTTCTCTCGCATTGCTTTTATGGTTTCTGCCGGTATGCCATCGATACCGGGAAATTTTTCAGGTTTCAGATTTTTGATGGCGTTTTCAAGATGTACGGTTCTTGGATGCTCTTATTTGTTTCTTCCCATTGTGTGGTGTCGCTAAGCAGTTCTTCGCAGTAACCTCTCCATAGTCTAGTATTTTATGCAATTCCGTTGCTTTGTCCCCTTCTTTATTTTCTATCGGCCATGTACGTGACTTAAACTTTCTGTTTATCTTTTTAATGGTCTTAAACATGTCCTTGGTATTGTTCTGTTCTGCATGTTTTTGTAATTTGCTGCATACTCGCTGTATGCAATTGTTTTTGTCTTGCCGGCATGCTCTTTTTATTGTTTGGTTTAAGTGCTTTAATAGGTTTTGTTCTTCCTCTGTATTCACTCCTCTGTTTTTCAAATGTCTTCTTTTTTCTGTAAAGTTTAGTGTGTCATTGGTCATCCAGTGTTGTTTTTTTCTCTTGTTGATGTCTTGCAAGTCCGTGATATTAGCTGTTTTGTTTTTGTCCATATTTCTTCCTCTAGATACAGTTTGTAAAGACAGTGACATCACTTTCCTTTAAATATAAGAAAGAATCTTGGCAAAAACTCAAATTCAAAAACCCAGTTACTATTTAGCCTACTAAGTAATAAGTAAAGTGTGGTTAAGGTTCAATGCTTCTTATGGGTAACGAAGGGTATACAGGGGTGGGTACGTTATGAAATTGTAAAGTCATTGTAAATGATTTTGATAAAGGGTTGAAACACATCATGCTTTAAGAAGAGCGATAGTTGGTCGAATGACAGTTGCAGTGTTATTTTGTATTTTTTTTTTGTATTAATTTCAATAATCAGAAATATTTCTAGCGCATTTCAAATTATGATTGAATGGAAAATAAATCTTTAATTTATTAAATAAAATTTTCTTGTATCAAAATGCAATTTCATTAAAATCAATCTATGAGAGATTTTTATATTTTACGAGTATTTTGTGTGTAAAATCATTTTCGGTAGAATAAAATATTGGTTTAGTGTAGCCGCTTCTTTACGGGAAATTCCATTTGAAGTCCGTTTAAACAGGCTAACGCAAGAGAGTTTTTCATAATATAGAAATGTCCCTTTGATATACTTCACTTTGGTGAAGGCTAGATACGGTCGCGGGGTGTGGAAGGGTTGGCGTGACGTACATTGCGATGAATTCGAAAGCATTCGGTCGACGCTACAGTTCTAAAGTGCAGCGTAAAATTTGAAGTGACCTTATAATTAAAAACTTTGCTTTGGAGAAGGTGATTTAGACCTCTTGACGATCTACTTTGGCGTACGAAAGCTGAATTTTTTACGAGTGGAACGTATAATGTCTTAAATCTTATTACTTAAATTCTGGCTCAATTTGGCGTTGTAAGAGCAATCAGTTTCAATTTTTTGACGGGAAGGGTCGGGAGGGGAGAGTTCAGACGTGTGGTAGACTCTTTTTGTGATATCTAACCATTTCGTGCATTCTGTAAATGTATATTTTTAAACAACGGCAAGACAGTTGATAGTTGATAGAGTTCTATTTAGAAATTCTTTTTAGAAGTTGGATAACAATTAAAGCAAAGCTTTTAAGCGACTTTAGGTTTTTGTTGATAATTCTAGATTCTATGGACCGTTCTGCAGTAACCAAAATTTTCTTTTCGTATAATGAAAAGATAGCAGAGTATTTTGTTTAAATATTCAAAGTTACACAGTAAGACTTAAAGCCAGTTTGTTCAGTTGTATTTTACGGCTCTTGGCGTCTTTTTGAGATTTCCGTTTCTCTCTCTAATTTAACTGTGAATTTTATTCGAATACTTTCATTTTATTTTGAGACAATTGTTGACGATTATCACGTGAACCCAACTCTTCTTCTATGGTCACTGAAGCTGACGTTTAGGATTCTTCAAAACTGCAACAGTTGACTAATCGTATAAACCCGCTGATTGTAACTTCTTTCTCCACTATAGGTTGACTGTACCACTATTGACTCTGAAGTTCAATCTGCAAACCATAGACGAAATATAAAGATGGGTTTAGATTGTAGCAACTAGCTTGTGCTAGTGACTACCTTGGGAAGACACTTGATTGTGTAAAGAACTTTATTTAGAACAGGACCCACATATTGTTTTAGCACAACGAATCTGAGTTCAGGCCAATATCAGATAACAATGTGAAATATAATACACAAAAATGCATCAACATGTGTAATAAAAAACATAATTAACTCGCCAAAAAGGAACTTTTTTAGTATTGATTCGTGTTAACATTTGTTTTCTTCCTAATAACTTCTAACATTGTGAATATCTAGTGTTTAAAATTAATGCAATTTATTAAAAGCACTTAATCAAATTCATATCCTCAACATACCACTATGATCTAAATTCTAATTATTTCAACAATAAATAGATTTACTCATTCGATAATTCATGTTTTTGCTACCAGCATAACGGTGGTGTATGCTGTAATAAAATTAAAGCGGAATAATAATCTGCCAATCAATGCACATCTGCATTGTCATCTATCATCGTTTCTGGCACCATTATATCTCCATTAAAATTAACGGAAAACCACCAACCAACATATCAGCAGGAATTTTCCTCCAATCGAAATAATTATAATCCTAATTAATTAACATTGAGCGGATTCGAATCTTATTGTCAAAACACTTTTCACGTTAATGGGAGCCATTGTTGAGCTACTAAAAGTTTAGTACAATTGTACGTATTCAGTTGTATTAGTAGTTCAATAAGGCTATTATCGATTCAGTATTTATGGAAAAGGATGTGCCTGAAAGGAGCATCTGACGCGTACCTAATTTAGAATTATTGGTCGTAGCGAGATCATTTTTGATTTCCCAAAACTCGTTAAGTATAGAAAGTCTTTATGTCACGTCAATGTCATCTAACCGCCCTGACATTAATAAACTGCGGAAACCGTCCAACCAATTTTATTCGTCTGTAATGTGCAAATGCTTTTCTTATGTAAATCAATTACTTTATAATTTATAAACCAAACCACGTAAATAAATAAACAGAATAATAGGTAGATCGTGCTTTTAACGTACAATCAGTGGAATTGTAGGAGTTTACTGTAATTAAGTAATTATCTCGATAAAAAATTGTTTCTAATAGTCTACATGAGTTTAAGTTAAGTTTAATGTTTTCTAACGATTATTTCCTCAAAGTGATACTTGCTAAGGAAACTTCAGCTTTTGTATACGCTACTTGACGATGTGCTGAGTGGAACTACTAAGCAACCGCAAGTGTAGTTTGAAAACCCGCTGCAGGGCTTGACCAACATTAAGTGCAATTTTAGATAGCAAAGGAGAAATCTCTGAAAATTCTCGGTTGAACTTTAAATCTAAGAACTTAATGCATTTTAGAAATATCAAGTTTAGAAATATAGTTTCTTTCTACTTTTTACCCCAATAGAAATTTTTACTCTTGCTGATTTAGTGAAAAAGCAAGATGATTTGCTTTTTTTATTTTTTTCTTTGTCGAGTTAAGCCGATCTCAAATAAAACGAATAGGAACTACAACAACCTTATATATGTCAGATTTGAGTGAAGATTGTTTCTCTAAAGTATTCTTAATTCCAAGAACAATGTATTGTGAATGGAAGCTCTAACAGCCGGCTGATTTTCTCTCGTATTTTTTCTTCTTGATCTGTTGGTAGCAGCAACGAGTAAGCGGCTTATCTAAGGCGGCGCAGCAGAGTGCACTGAATGGATCCGTAGCCGGAATCAAATCCGACTTGGAACAGGGATTGTTAAGACTCTCCCACTTTATTCTGCGTAATCTGATATCAATCAGGACCTCCTCTTTAGCTTAGCTCATTAGTTCCTACTAATGAGATACGAGATACGCACACTAGTTAACGTAATAAGGTAGGGTAGCTTTGGACGCGGCTGTACAACCGACTAAGTGCTTTGTTGTTCGCCTTGTTAAAACCATTAACTTCCACTGGCTAAAGCTTAATCCAACGGCCTTTGTTCTAATACAAGTAATTCCCGTCTGGATAATATTTAGGATATCGTAGGATTCTAAATAGCAATTAAAATCGATAGGTACTTAGAACTAAGCATAGACAGCAATCAATTTTATTCCGACGGCATTAATTAAGAAAATTGACGGTTTCCATTTCTAAACGCGGAAAATTCCCTTCGCACAGAAAATAGATACTTAAATTAATGCTTTGATTGTTTCGATCAATAAAGTGGTTAAATCGAGAAAGGAAGTGATTCAGCTGTCACACAAGCTTCAAGTGTTTAAAGTACATAACTAATAGGCTATACTTCACTATTGGTTTAGATAAAGTAGGTAGAACCCTTCCACTATTGGTCAAAGACAGTTCAATTAATTAATGTAAGTATAACTGAAAAAAAAGTAAAACATTATACATACGTAATAAATTATAAGCTTGCTTTGTTATTTCTTAAAACAATTCCGCCATGTTTGTGGTTTTTTTCTGCAAAGTATACAAATTCTACATTTAAACTAATGTATATTTCAATTTTATTTACTTTCACATAACGTAGGCTTTAATAATTCAATCAAAGATATTAGCTGTTTTTTTAATCAAATGGAATTTCTCAATTTGCCATATTCGTATCGTTCCCTCAAAGATACGTACATTCAATCTTTTTATTTTACTCTGATTTTCAAAAGAAATTTTGCACATAAAAAAACTTACTGACCTATGAAATGCCAATTAGTGTATATGAAATTATAATTAAATAAATCTTTGTTTTTCCCAGAGATGTGATGCACTCCATTCTACTGTAATGTTTTGTTTTGCAACTGTTGCATTCAGCGCAATAGTTATAGAATGTGCATCCATTCAAATAAATACATTCAAAATTCAAAATTCATCATTAGAATTCTGAGAACGATAAGGCATAGTGAAAACGCTAAGTTGAAGAGAGAGTTGAAAAATTAAGTGACTTTTTAAATATTTGCTTAGAATGGGAGTTTTAATATATGCCGGTATAACTAACAGGAATACGCATAGTGACAGAGATCTTAAATAGTAATATGGAAACCGCGTTTCTGAAATTGCTCTTAGGATCACTACAAAGGTATTCTATAGATATGTAGCTTCTTGAATAAGACGCCTTCTTGATTTTCATACTATTGAACTCTGTTGTTTCATTATCTAACGAGAATCGTACTTTTTAAACCATAACAGTTCATATTCTAAACTTTTAGAGGTTAGAGGCAAAGGTTTTAAAACCATACTCCACTTAATTTCACTTTAAACATCGATGCCAATAATCCATCAAACTGTCAACTCTTTGGTTTAGCCTGTTTAGTGTCATTACACATATGGGACGCAGTAGTTTAACAGAAAGATATGTTAATGCTAAAACTACAAAATCCATATTGGTTTTATTTGACAACCAAACCCCCATAATCATACCTGGTGATCAATTCTTGTTTGTAGTAGATCAAACCAGAACTTCAATACATAAATAAATGCAGACGAATTTTCATATCTTTATATCTCATAATCACAACTAACAATGGGGGGCTAAAAAAGAAAGTTTTTGGTGCATTCAGAACCCAGCAGTAAAACCGAAGCTTTTAGAATCCATCATACATTGCATTCACATCGTTATGGTTAGATTCCATCCCATAGGTGTTCGTCAGTAGGGTTCGCAATGGAATTCAAGAAAATGCCAAAATGGAACTAAAGGGTATTGTTGCTCTTAAATACACGTGCACCAATCGACTGAATCCAGTCCGTTATTATTTAAGGTTGCTCGGTAGAGGATGTCCAAGAGCGAGAAAAATCATGTTTTTACTCGATAACGGAAAGACCAAGAATTTCTAAATTTTTCTTTGCAAAAAGATTCTGATAAAAAGTAAAACACAAGCGTAGAACCTGGTCAAATTGGATAAATTGTGGGAAATTGCAAAATATACCAAACATTCATCGATTTTGCATTAAATTCAAGAATGTAATAAAACGAAGCGTCGAAAAAAAATTAGTGAGGGTTTTGTTTCATCTTTTTAGCTACCTTGGTACGCTTTTATTTACTAGAGAAAAATCATTTGAAGACTATAAACGAGAAACCTATAGTATTAAGATTACCAAAATTCTGATAAAAAATAAAACACCTGAACAAATTCGACAGATCGCATCATGGGGAACTCCAAAAAAATACCAAACATTCATTGATATTGCCACAAAATTCGAAAATGTGGCAGAACAAAGTCTTGAGAAACAATTAACAAAGGTTTCGTTTAATTTTTTTTGCCTTTTCGAGGCGCATTTAATAACTGCATAAATAATATGCAGATGATACTTGTTTTATTATAAAGTTGGAGTCTACAGTATTAAGACAGTTCGGTGTTATCTGTCAGTTTTCTCTTAAAAATTGCAAGTTGTGTGAATTTGAAGCTCTGTACTGATGCTATAGGTAGGCATACATAAAGTTTTTTCTTATATTTTCTCATTATCCACAAAAAACGCCAATGGCTATATTTCCAAAAATGCCGTCTTAATCTTTAAAAACTGAAAAACCAAAGCAAAGTGTTTATTTCTCTCGGACCTTTAACGTCAACAGGCTTGCTATTGATTTATATAAATTCAACATGAAGTGCATGCATACCAAGCTACGGCGCAGTAAGCACGTTACTATGTCCTACAGCAGCCAAAGGCTGCGCTTTTATAGTAACTTGCTTTCAAGTAGTAAAGTTGGTTAATTATTAGTTTTTCCAGGAAAGTACTAATATAATAGAGTAACAATACTACAGAAAAGCTTATTGCGTCTAGCTAATATAGGCCTTAACAGACCTTTATTAATAAAGTTGAATTTGGAATTTCCTTCGCAGCTCTTGGTTCTGGGACCAACGACTACCAAATATGTTAGTACAAAAGCAGAAGAGCAAATACAACGATCACTTTCTCACTCTGGTAGTTAATAATTGTGGAAGTGCCTGGATAGGACTCTTAACTCACTCTGGCAGTTTATTTTTTGTAAATGTTTTGATAGGTCCTTGACTGTTGTTTTTTTTGGAAGTTAAACGAATACTACAAGGGTTGACGTGGTTAGTATTTTTACTATGTCGGAGATCGAACTAGAGCCGGCTGTCTCTACAGCGAATGCAATTACTCCAACTTTTCACAACAGGTTTAAATCACAAAACCACTTTAAACTGCCTCGATGTATTTTGAGTCATTGTCGAGAGTTAACGACTACCACAGATATTAATGTGACAACCAAAGAATCCATACAGCAATAACCTCCTCTCACCTTGGTAATTAATCATTGTGGAATCGTCTCGACAGGGCCTTTAACTCACTCTGGTAATTAACCACTTGGAAATGCCTCGCTAGGTTCTAGGTCGTCGTTTTCTGAGAGGTTAACGACTACGTTATTTATAAAAATCTCCGCTATACTCTGCCGGGAATCAAATCAAGGCCGGTCGCCTGCAAAGCGAGTATCACTACCCCTTGACCATTTGCGCTCAGTTTTTCCACGTATAGATAATAAATAACAGAATTAAAATTGAAGATATGGAGAGTATCGGCCCGGATTGTGTAGCGGTGGTGGCGACTGCCACAAATAGTGTAAATACGCACATATTCAGAGCCAACTATACCGAACCGACGCGTTGTGACCTTTACTGTTGGTGCTTGAATTAGGAAACAAATATGAAGTATAGTACTGATTTAACCTTGCATTTTTCTAAATGATCCAATCGTTTAGTGATTTTAAATGTGTCATCCACCACTTCCCTTTTGTTGATTTATCTGGAAATGACATTCTCACTCTTTGATGGTGGGTGTGTGTAGAATAATATAGAAGTGGGAATATCCATGATTATTCTACAAATGAAAGAAAAATCTAAGGCAGTAGCCAAGCGACACCCACCCTAGTTTGCAACGTCCTCCTCTTTAGACAAAAAGATACACATCCCATATATAACACATTTTATTGCTGGTAGACCTGACGCAGACCAGGAGACGGATAGAAAAAACAACAAATGTGGAACTTTTGTCTGCTTGGTAGCAGGATTAAAGGCAAGGGGTGTACAAAGAGAAAGCCGTAGGCGAACATTTAAGCTTATGCTTGCTTTTCTATATTAATGGTAAAAAATTCTGTTTTTAGAGTGTATCTCTGCATCCAGAATTTACGCTGCAAATGATGCAGCTGATTTAAAACCTAGAAAATGACACTTCATGATGGAAAGAATAAACGTCTTAACATACTGAAGTGCCTCCGTACACAAAGGACTATACAAGGACACTCTACTAAGCAAAGTCGTTGGACGCCAAAACTAGAATTCTAATAGCACTAAGTTCTAAGCAGTAAGAGCGCCGCAGCCAGCGTTAATGCAGGTTGAATAAGTCTAGAGCACGGTGACATCGGAGGAATATGTTAGGGCAACTTATCACTTAGTACGGCGGAAAGTGCCGTAAGAATCAAATTTGAGCAACACTAGAAATAAAATAAAGAACCATAAAGAAAGCCACCTTTTTTCTTAAAATTCGGGAATGCCATATCTATGTATCTTTGATGCCAATTAGAACATTATGACATTGGAATATTTGGCTTATACAAAACTATTTAATTCCGGATTTGCTATATAACGCAAAACAGTAACAAGCTGTCTACAAGTTTCCATGTAGAAGGTACGTCTATATTTTTTATAGGCTCTTTCTATATTACTGACAAAAATGTTTAATAGAATAATTTGTAAGAAGATTTGCTATTTATATGAAACTAAAGAACAAATTCGAGGTATCCTGCTACTGCTATCGAGATTCTCTTAGAAGGTGTTCTAATTGACATCTCAGTTTTTGGCGGAAGTACTAAATAATTATAAGGTATGCTTTTGGTTCAGATAGGTTTGCATTATCATGAATTCATGAGCAATCGATCCATTTCAAAGTATAGAGCCATTTAATAATTCAGTACTGTAATGAAAAAAAATCAATTAGGCAATAATAACTAGACTGTTGGTTTGCAATACTATCACAAATAATTTTATATCGTTTTCATTTAAAATATTCTCTTTCATATCTCACTTTCATTATACTAATATTTGTTTTCTGAATACATATTTGTTATAGTAGGTATGTTTAAAGATTCTTATTAGATAGCAATATACGTACATGTAATAGGCAATAAATCAAGTTTTTGTGTAGATAACATTTATATAATTGTATATAATACTGTCTAGCAAAAAACTGATAAGTATCCTAGTGTATTACAAAATGTGAAGGTAACACTAATGACAATCAAACAAGTATGTAGGTCAAACCATCAATATCAAATCAAATATTCATTCAGTTTTGATCTTAACTTTTACCGGTTCATTTTCAGATTATTATCATTTGTTATAATGGAAAATAGCGATTTAAACACTAACTTAATAGAGGTAATTTATAGTTAATTAGGTATTTTACTATCTTTAAATACTACATAGTAGGTACGTATTCAAAACATTTATATAAAATTTATTTCTTCTGCGGAAGTTGATATTTCCAATGGGATTAGTAACCAAGAATATTGTAATTAAATAAAAGAGAGATTGATTCTAATATACCAATTAAATGGAGCTCGTCATATTTTCACATTAATTTATAAGGTTGACTTGATTATGTTCTATGTAATATTTGTTTCATAAATAATGTTATTATGATTACATTCAAATGATATTAATTTTGCAAGGCATATTTCCAAAATATTCCTCATAAATTATCCATCTTATGAATGTTATTTAAGTTGTAGTTATTCTAACTCAATAAAATATGTTATAGTTAATTAATTGCAATTTGTGTAATTAGAATAACGTAACTGGGTAGATAGAAAAGATGAACATCAAGTTAAATTATTATTAAAAGGGAATTATTAAGTAACAACAAGGTATTAAAGTGACAAATAAATCGTAATACAATATGTCACATATTTCTGATTGTACCGAAATAGTTTGATTGGTTGCCTTAGGGTTGTGTAGATTTCACAAACTCAATTAAAGATTAGAATTTTTAACGTCATTCTAATTAACTTTTTTTAATATTTTTGTTTATTGTAAAACTGTTTTTTTTAAATTTCCTATCTGGTGATGTAAGACAGGATTGTTTTAAAAAAATAGAAATATTTAATTTCAATGGTAGGATAACTGTGAAGTAAGGTGTACTGGCTGTCCAACGATATAAAATGAGGAACATGACCAGCAAACTCTTTTTTGAAGAAAACTAAATTAATCAGAAATTCTAACCATAGAAACTTCGCTATAGCCGGTCCCAAGCCCCTGTTGAGAAAGGAAGAGGAAACGTTCTTCCGTCTTTAGGAGTAAAGGTGTTTAACATCTACTCTTGAAACAGCTGGGGAGTTGGCTTAACAACTTTATTAAGAAAGCAACCCTTTCATCAAGCTAGGATACTGCGAGCCAATTCCCTGCACATTCAGATTGAACTGATTAAAAGAAAAAGAAGGAGTTTACCCAGACAGATTTTTAAGGCAACGACTTGGCGAGGAAATAGAACCCTAAAATTTGGCACTTGAAATGAGAGAGGCTTGGTTGGTAAGAAAGTTAAGTTAATGGAGGAAGTTGAAAGTCGTGACTAAGACAAAGCAGAAAGGACAAAGTTTTGTACAGATGGATTGAGGATATACTCTATTCTTCTTGGGAGTTCAACCAAACAAACGTGGCAAAGCAGGAGTCGCTTTTCTGGTGAACAGCGTTCTGCAAAGGAAGGTACAACAGTTTAAGTTCATCAGCGAAAGGATAATGGTACTTGAATTGAAAAAAAAAACAGACAATAGTGCACTGATATTAATAAACGAAGATGCAATGATTGGCGCAAAGGAACGATTTTATGTAAATCTCCAGAGAGTGCTGAATGGCAGAGTAGGAAAGTAATTAGTAGTTATGGAGAACATACGTGAAATGACAATGGTAAAGACTGTTGTAGTTCTGCTTATTGAATGACCGCACGATTTTTACTAGCCTATTTGTCCATAAAGACATTCACAAATATACCATGGAGGAATTAGCTTTGAATCAGAAATCAGTTATAGATTACATTGTTGGAAGCGCAGAAGAGTGAAAGATACCAGAATTTACAAAGAATCCAAGATAGGTCAGATCATTATATGGTCATTGCAAATCTGGCAGAGAAGCAGTTAGAGAGGAAGACAAGAAAAAAAAGAAGAAGAAAAGAATTAACGAAAAGATTAACTTATATAAACTAAATGGGGAAAATATTATAGTCTAATGAAATAGAAGATAGGGAATAGTGCTGCAAGAAGTGCTGAGCCTACTACTGTTATTTTATAGTAATGAATAGTGTCATCAAAGACTGTGAAAGAAGATGCATAAACCTGATGGTTGGCAACTAGAGGCTAGCACCAGTTAAGCTTTCCTCATTAATCTTTGCTGATGACATAATACTCCTTGCTGATTCACTTGAAAAACTCCAGTTTAATATGAACATATAGGGAGAAGAGCTCTGTAAGAGAGGACTCAAAGCAAGCATTTCAAGAACTAAAGGCATGGTTGTCTCGAGGGATGAGAAACTGCATCATATTACGCTCAGAGGTGGAAATGTAGAACAGGTAAAGTGCTTTAAGTACGTGGGAGCGCATATATGCCAGGATGGAAAGATAAAAGAGGAACTTAACAATATTATGCAATGAACAGAAAAACAGGAAAAAGAGATGTAACTGATTTTAAAAGCATGTTTGTTCTTATGTTGTGCTACTCTAGTGAGACCTGGATCCCGACAGCAAAGCATAGAAAGACTCTTTAAGTAGCGGAAATGAAGTACTTGAGAAAGAGGTAAAACCCGTCATGATAGAGTTAGGAACACCACAATAAGCATGAAATCAGGAGTACGTCCTTTGGAAGCAATAACAAAATATAGTCAGCTAAGGTGGTATGGTCATCTTAATATGGTGAGTCTCGGTACTCCAATAGAGTGTTTGAAGCCAGGCCTCTAGAGACACGACCAAGAGGGCGAAAGAGGACTACATGGAAGGACAACCTCCAGTCCAACTATCATGAAAGGGGAATCTCCTGGAACAGAGTCCACAGACTGAGTCTTGAAAAACCTGCCTGGAGGTGTCTTTGTAAACCCTCTACATCCCTTTTAGGTAGAAGAGGAAGCGACTAAGTAAAGTAAGTCTAACGATAGACCCATATATATAATTAGTATCTACAGTAAAATCCTCCAACTATGTAGGTTTTGTAGTAATCGTGCAGCAATTCAAAGTGCAACGTTAAACGCCTTTCAAATGTTTTCGTAATTGGAAGTTACTCGATAAATGTAAGAAACCATCCTATCGTATTTATTTAAATTTACGCAAGAAAATATGATGCACTATTACTTGTGCATTTAAAAGATTATTAGCACAAGAAATTCTTTAAATTTCTAATCTTCGACAGGAAGTAGTAGATAAGAGCACCAAACTGGAGATTCATAAATGCCCGTTTAAACAGCTTTTTTTGAAACCGTCTTATCAAAGCTGATCTTTAATTTTAAAGCTGTGCTCTTACAACTCTTAAAAAAGCCAGCAAGGCTTTCTTGGTTAAGTTAATTTCTACGTTATTAATATGAAACTCGTTCTGACAGACAGTGGTTGGCCAGGTGTATCAGAAATAAACGCGTTTTGTTTCGATCAAAAGCGAAGACTTCTAATACTTTAAGCTATTCTTGTTTCTATATTAGCACCGTAAATCTACATTTTGATGGCTAAGAATGAATTCTGTCCGAATCGGTTATGTTAGTTAAGAAACTAATGGTAAAGCAATAATTAATGACTAAAATAAATTTAAGAGCTATTAGTTACAACGGTGGTTATTTGGAAACAAGACACTGCAACGAGCAGCCTTTCTCGTCCACCATATTCTCAGATGTCCCATCATAAAGTTCAATTTAAATTTTTTTCATCTTCTTATTGTCTTGGGGATCCATGGTGAATACAAATCGCTATAATCCTTGTTATTAGACTATGAGTGAGATCTTTTGTGAATTTTGAGGAATTATCAAAAGATGGTTGTATTTAAGTCAAAAAGGCTTATTCAGAAGACCGTCCTTTCATTACAAATTCTTAATACAAGAGTGTATCAAGTTGGAATCCATCATTTAATACTTAGGTGTATTTTCCACTTAACCAATAATTCTAATTTTGTTAAATATTTGACACAAAGGTATTATTCTCATCGAACCACTACTCTGTATGTTAGCTCCCAATTAAATTAGAACAGTTGTGGTTGCTGAGCATTTATTCATTAGAATTCAAATAACAATAAAAAACTCTTAATTGACATACTTACGTAATTTTGAGATAATTAACAATACGAATGTCTTTTTATTATGTTGTTAATTAGAAATATTTTATCTTTACACGTTTTTTATTTTTAAACTACGCCCTAAACAAATAAAAGTGTAACGATATTTCAACCTTGAGATTACAGTCTACAAAACATTTTTTGGGCGGATAATATTCTCTTTACAAATAAAAAAACAAAGGTTTGAGCTTTATTCTTTCCGGGATTTCCATTCTGTTGTCAGACAGCTCTTCTTTATATGAATGTTGATGACAAGTAAATCCTATGCAAAAAGGTGTATAAATCTGGCTTAAGAATCAAACTCTTCAACTACACAAACAGTTACCGCATTAAGATTCAGAATTTGGTGTTTCTCACTAGCAATTTTCTTGGTGGGCCATAAATGAAAAATAAAGTAAACGGCAACCTACTCAACTCAAATAGGCGATTTTTTAAAGCTCCTCTTTTGCTGGAATTTTACAGCCGCACAAATTGCAAATATATTCCCCTCTACTTATTTTCTCTTTGCATAATTGCCTAATCTGCTCTCTGAGGACTAAATTTCAACCAAAGTCATCGGTAATAAAAACTGAGCTTTAAATGCCCTTGTACTTAAATTTCAGCTCCTAAAGTCCCAATCGTTTTTATCGCTTTGCCAATAATACATCTAGACAGTTTTAAAGATGTAAGTGTAATAAAACTCGGTTTCCGAAGACCGAGAGTTCCTGAATATTAATTTAGTGCTTGTCCAAATCTGATTGAGTACGAAAATCTAAGGGCTAAAAGAATTCTCTGATAGGAAATTTACGAACTGGGTAATCTTCGACAGTTTTAAGTAATCTAAACTTCGATTTTTTTCAATATCACGAAAATACTCAGAAAATTTATTGAAGTCCCCTTTCAGAAATGTGAATAATAATTTTTCAAATGGGTTACAAGAAAAATACTACGCAGAAGTAGGATAACCTACAGGGAATATTTATCGATTTAATCCTATTTGCAATTTGCACACCAACTCAAAACTACTATATTAAATTTCTGTTTGTGTTCGCTTTATTGTTTTACAGGCTTGTATCCGTTTGTTTGTCTGTAAATAACTCCATTTCAGTTACCAAAAGCATCAAAAAGTTAATAAAGTGCGTAAAAACTGTTTACATAAACATGACAAAATGTCGTTCTAGCGGCGAATTATTCTGATTTTAGTTTTTGTAGAATTCTGTTACCCTTTGATGCGTTTTTCTAATGCGACTGGTAGCAGTTTGAAATACAGGGTGTTGCTGTTTATTGGCAAAATATTGTGTTAGAGAGCACAAAATGGTAATCGTTATTCAATTTAATGCTTAACTGCTGTGCTATTGACATTCCATTTGAATGTTTATATATTTTTTGATAAATGATAAATAGCATTCCGTCTCTGCAATAAAGCAATAACACAATGGAATAATAAATTCTTTATTACAAAAAAGTTTTTTTTACAACGTTATACATTTATTTGTGTAAAAAACAATCTTAATACTTTAATAAATTGAATTAGATTTCATTTATGTATTATTATATTATAGGTATCGTTTGTACAGTGTGGTTGGCAAGAACGTCATTCTCATTATGGTTATTTATTTTTTAGTTTCTTTGAATGATCTTTTACATATGTATTCTAGTTACATGCCCTAATTGTTTAATATTTCCTGATTAATTATTACATTTTATCTATTTTTTTTGTGGGTGTGTTTTCTTTGGTTTTCTTATATTGTCATTCTTGTTTGATAGGTTTCATTCCAGAACCGAACTGGTCTGGTGCACTAGGAGACAAGACACTCCGAGGTCAAACGAGTCTGGGGGCAAAGTAAAACCGAAATTCAAATGCCACCTTTTTGCCAGGTCAAGAAATATAATACGGAAGCTAGAATATCTACAGACTTTGGAATCGACGTGGGCCAGTTCGATTCTGTTTCCTTCAATGATTGTATGTTTGAGTCTACATTCCTCATCAATCTCTGCGTTAAATTTGCTTAGTATTTTAATGCTAAAGCGCAGAATCTTAGAATCGTTTTAGAAAAGTTTTTAGCGGACGAACTTATTGAAATATACCATGTATACCATTGAAAATGAAGACCAAATTGAAGAAGGCAATGCAGAAAAACATGTAGATAAAGATCATGAAACTGAGAATAAAGACAATGATAATATTCCATTGGCTGAATTGAGAAGCAGTTTGCCAAAAACAAAAAAACTCAAAAGAAATTCGAAAATGAGAAGGTATCTTGGGTAAGAAACGACTTTTTACCCCCAAATTCTATATACGTCCCATCTTATAACAACAACAATATCTATAAAAATCAGACACCAACGATTCATCTTTGAAAAGATTTTCCTAATTCTGTATTCTCAGAACTAGCAAAAAAAAGACAAATATGTATTTACTCCAAAAAAAGTGGAAAAAGCGTCAATACGAATGAAGAACAAATTAAGAAACTCGTCGCTCTACATATTCTAATGGGTGTAGTTTGCTTTCCCAGATTGAGAATGTATTGGGCGCCTGCTACAAGAATCAAATTCGTCGATGACGTTGGGATGCCGTGCAATCGCTTAGAAATAACCTGCATATTGTTGACGTAAATGCTGATCATGATAAAAATGATAAGCTTTGGACAGTACGTTCAATAATCAGTTCTTGTGAACGGCTAGAACTGAAAGAGGGACCACTTGTAATAAAGCAATACATAAAAGTAAACCCAATCAGTAGAGATTAAAAGTATTTATGCCTTGTGGTGCCTTTGATATTATATCTTTCTATCGTATATCAAGGCTCTACCACTCTTCTTGTAGAGTTGTAAGAAAAATATTCAGCTATTAATAGACTTGTGACTCATTTGTCGAACAGACTTCTTGACCATCACGGAGGCAAGTTATTTTGCGATAGTTATTTCACATCGCTCTTACTACTACGAGAACTCCTACAACGAGGTATTTTTACAGCGGGAACAATACGAAATAATAGACTTCAAAAGTGATGATTGAAACAGGTACGCCAGCTACAACAAATCGGTCTAAGTAGCTGTGATTCATTTGTTACAAAAGACAAAAAAGCCGTCGCTGTTCGTTGGTATAACAAAGTAGTGACCAGTGCGTCAAATTTTATCAGAATAGAACCACAACATGAAGCAAGACGATGGGACAAAAAAAAAGTAATAGTAAAACGTGATTCAAAGTGGTCAACATTTTCATATGGATTTACTGAAGTTTACTATAACAGTTGTAAAAAGTTTGGCTTTTTCTGGTTACTCTGCCAGTACGACCTCAAGTTTCAGAAATCTACCCGTTCCAATGAAACGTCAAAAGCCAAACACATTCTCTGTGGATGATGTACGATTTGACAATATTGGATAGTGGCCAATACACAGAGAAGGACATGAACAGTGCTGTAAACTACAGTCTTGTACAGGACGTTCCAGAATTCAGGATTCCACTTTGTTTAATAAAATTTAAAAATTGTTTCCAAAAGTTCCATGTTAAGTAAATATTACTGAGCATATCCTTGTTTTACTTTTGTAATATTTACTTTGAAGGACTAATGCTGGCAATTGGTTTCCACGTCTATGGTGAAAACTCGTTTAAACTTTGCGAGGAGTCTTGACAGTTATAAACAATATTTCATGCGAAAAAAATGTTTTTATTTGTTTCAAAAAATCTAGGGCTGAAAGGGTTAAGGCTATCGGGAGAGTTGGATTGGTGATTGGGAAAGTAACTGAGTGGCCCTCTCTTTTTTATTAAAACTTTTACTTTTGAACTATGTTTTATGGAAAATAAGTAGATAATAAATCTGTTTGCTACTTCTACTTGTGTACCTAGGCGTCCTCATTTATTAGTATAACCTTCATTCCTAACTCATGCTCAAAGCTGCCAACTAAATTATGTCAACAATGTTAATTATAACAGCCTGAAAAGCATTATAAGAACGTAGACTAATCAATTCCACGAGAAACAGACGTGGACGAGAGGAATATTTAGGTTATGGCGCAAACAAACTATTGCAGCTTCAAGCCCTTCGAGCCTATATAAAACTTTTAAAGCAGATTTTTCCAAACCGATTATACTTTTTGAATAAATCATGCTCTATAAACCTATAAAATTGATCAGACTTTTGTGTTTGGTATAAGCTCTTCTAGTTAAAGAAACTAGTCAAACATTTCAAGTCAATAAAGCTTTAAGGTTTAATCTCAACTTGAAATACAAAACTTAAAAGATGACCCATATTCCAGGCAAAAGTAGCAAATGTTACATAAAATACCAATCGTACTTTTTTCTGAGTTTGTCTACTAGGACACGAAATCAAGACATCTTAGTTTATAGTCAACTACTGGACCCATTGAGCCGGAACAATAGTACATTACTAAATTAAAAATACAATAATTAGTTTCAAGCAAACTGCTCATGTTCAATTGTTCATCTTCACAGAGCAAAACCGCTTCTAAATCTTGATACTATTTTTAATTGCAACTGCAACCAAGTTTTTTAAAAACCGTTTGTAAAACAACGTGCCTAAATGTAAATGGATAGGATTGGTAAGATGCATTTATCTGATTCATCCATAAACAATAGTTATTTGGTGAACCTTGGACACTTACTGATTTTGCTTATCTCAAATTAAGTATACATTTTAACTAATTTTTCCATGTGATACAGAAAATAGACATTGCGCTTTCAAATCCCGTGGGAGCTAACCGCAGCTTTCTTAGTCAGTCATCGACACGAATGCGATTGCATTTTGTTTAGTAGTTATTTGCTAGTCCTTTATGCAGTTCTTCTGAATTTGATAGGTAAAATATAAATGAATAACTGATAGCTGAGAAAACTAATTTTTTAATAAAAAATTATTTTTTTCTAATTTTCTTTGTTGAGACGCCTCTTTGATATTGGTTTGTGTGTTTTCTCTTGTCCAGGGTATGCATTCATCTTAAATCCTAATTTTATTTAATCAATGCATTTATATACAAATATTAAGGAACAGCGAGAAGCTTCGAACGTGAGAATTAGAAAACTTAAATATCTTGAAAAACGTAAGTTTAGTTTAATAGCAAAAGCGTTATTGTACAATATCGGAATTTCTATTTGGGCGTGTCCTCTATTTATGGAGTTTTTCAGAATAAGTGAAAATTTAATTAATCGTACCATTTAGTCTCTAACGGCAACTGGTAACTACTAAACTATAATGGGATTTCAATATGTGCCTATCGTGTGAAAGCAAGTTATACATTATTGGCATCTTAGACCAGCAAAGTAAAAAGAATTTTTATAGGAAGCGAAAGAGATATTATAGAAAAAAACTTTTTGCATACCAATAACATTTAATCAGGACAACATGCCAGAATACTGTGTGCGTCTTGGATTTTCAAGTGCCCACATCTAATGGGTGCAAAGCTGAATAAGCATAATGTAGAATTAAGACAATTTTACTTTAAACGTTATACGAGGGTGGTCTGAAAAGTTTCCGACCTCAACGTGAAGATGGCAGCACTCGTAAATAAAAGCTACTGAATTTCGTTGTTCATCTGTTGACAGTTACTCACCAAACTTTCAGCCATTTTGGACGCGCAGTTTTTATGTAACAGTCGTTTGAGTGAGTTGATGTGAGTTTTTTTGTGAAAATGGACAAAATCGAGTATCGAGCTGTCATTAAATATTTGCTTTTGAAAGGCAATACGCCTTCGCAAATAAAAGATGAGTTGGATTCTGTGTATGGGGACTCTGCACCATCATTTACCACAGTGAGATTTTGGGCTGCTGAATTTAAACGTGGCCGTAAGACGTTCGGGACGTCCAAAAACTGCAACTACCGACGAAAACATCGCCAAAGTTCACCAAATGGTGCTAGACGACCGCCGAATTAAAGTGAGAGAGATAGCAGAGGTTATAAACATGTCAAGAGAACGTGTTTGTCACATATTAAATCAACATTTAGGCATGAGAAAGCTGTCCGCGCGTTGGGTGCCGCGTTTGCTTACGTTAGACCAAAAACGTGTTCGAATGAATATTTCCAACGCTCTTTTGGCGCAGTTTAGGCGAAATAAATCCGAGTTTTGGCGCCGATTAATTACTGTAGATGAAACTTGGATACACCATTATACGCCCGAAACAAAAATACAGTCCAAACAGTGGACTGCAAAGGGGGAACCGGCTCCAAAAAAAGCAAAAACCGTTTTTTTCGGCTGGGAAAGTGATGGCGACTGTCTTTTGGGATGGTCATGGAGTTATTTTAATCGATTATCTTCAAAAAGGAAAAACCATTACAGGAGCATACTATGCATCATTACTTGACAAGCTGAAGGCAGAACTTGCGAAAAAACGACCACATTTGCAGAAAAAGAAAATCCTGTTTCACCAAGACAACGCACCGTCTCACACCTCAGCGGTTGCCATGGCGAAAATCCACGAATTACGGTTTGAACTGCTTGACCATCCGCCTTACTCACCAGATCTAGCCCCAAGCGACTTCTTTTTGTTCCCTCATCTAAAAATTGCGCTCGGAGGACAAAGATTTTCGTCAAATGAAGAGGCAATCACCTTCGTGAACAATTATTTTGCAGAGAAAAATGCCGAGTACTATTTGGACGGGTTACAGAGATGGGAGCATCGCTTGGAGAAGTGTGTAGAGTTACAATGTTGAAAAATAAAAAAAAATTTTCAGAAAAAATGTCTTGTATTTTTGTTAGGTCGGAAACTTTTCAGACCACCCTCGTACGTGTCTAAACAGCAGGTGGTGAGATGGTCATGCGTGCTGGAATCAAGACGTTATTAACTTTTCGTCATCCTCAGGCAATCGGCGGTAGCTTGTTTCTCATCTGTTGAAAATAACGATTAAGATAATAAACAAATATGTAAACTACAGAACGGGAATCCACTTGCAGCTAGGTGTGCAACGAATGCTGATCAAGGGCAACAGTGATTAGTGAAAGGACGGCAAGATCAAAAAAATCCCGTGACTAGTTAGTGAACCATTCTCCGATTGTACAAATGCTGTACTGATCTTTCTAACAGTAGGATGAAGGGCATAAATGAGTTTCTCTGTAACTCAGTACACATTCTCCAGAGTCGCGTTTTTGACCTTAGAATTATAAGAGATTTACGATCTTAAGACATTCATTGCCTTCAGAAGCTCGTAACCTTTCTTGTTTTAATTTCCAAAGATAGAAAAGTCTTATCACCACCAGTTACTGCGTGGAATGAGACAACTTCCTTCGTATCACCAATTATATCCTGAATGGTATTGATGTCGTGCTTTTGTCACAATTAAACTTGCAAAAATAGTCAAATGTAAACAGCCATCATAGAGTGAAGGTCTAGTCAGAAACCTACCACTGGACAGGGGAGAAGACATGGAGGAAAATTGCCCATATTCGTATGAAGTGTTCTCTCTAGTTAAACATACGTTTTCGAACATTTTGAACCATTTTACAGAACAAGGATGGATCGCTTTGGACACATTCTATAGTTATTGTTCGTTTAATACTACAACAACAATAACCTTCATCGGATTACTATTCTTATGCTTACTATAAGATACTTTTTGAATCCTGAAATCTAAAGCTTTATTGATGCAAACTTAATAGCTCTTTAACAGGTCCATCATTAACGTAATGAAGTAAATATCAAAGCACGGCTATATGAGTTCAGACATAACAGTTCGCAACTACTTCCTAATTTTTGAAACCTACAATGTGTAAAGTATCTTAGCAAAGGGTATTCGTTATTCTGCCAAAACCCTGAAAGTCGTCTAAAGTTACTATGTTTGAGATGTATCTGGAAATGTAAGTACCTATATAAACTGCTAAATACAGATACCCAATGCTCAGTATCTATAATTAACATTTCCTGTGCGTATTAAAAATATATTGTTTGATCACCAATACTTGACGATCTAACAAGGTCATCATTGATTAATGACATTCTCTTCGGAATCTAGACGAACCTTTTCTTTCTCTAATTACTCCTATGTCAGAAGTATGAAGATGTTACAATATTTTCTTCTCGGGGCAAATCGACAGTAAGTGGGAGCAGTCAAGTGGCAAGGGTCAAATGTGTCGTTACTAAACAACATTTTGAGTTTGAATTTGGTTGAATAATATCTGAGATGTTTTCGGACTTGACAGAGTTGAGAGATAAACTGAGTAAGAGGCATGCGTATAGAGCTAATTTTAAAATGAAGCCCATATCACGATTTTTGATTTTACTTTTTTAGTATTTTGGTTCAATAAGGCCTGCTCAACTGATTGAGTATCGTTTCTAGCCTGTATCGGTCTTCCCGTGCCTTTATCAACTTTTCTAGGTGCTCTTAATATTGAACACAATACGGCCCTTAGTCTGTCTGTGATTTTAATAGCTCTGGAATAAATTACATGGGTAACAGACGTGTATACAAATAATTTTTCAAATTAATTCAATCTTTGGTATTTTCAAATTAATCAGGATTTTTAAACAAGTCAGACTTTTGAAGTTTTTGGATTTTGTCAAAATTGCAAATCACATCAAACAGAATGAAAAACACTGCGTTATAATGCATCACAACAAAATAATACCACGCAGTTCGAGATTAGAAAGAATGTATTGACATAGTTCTATACCTCAATAAAGAGTTGGCCTATAAACAAGGATAATATAACGTCACACTAAACTGGTACCCTAGAATTTGTTCAACAAGATTTTCTGCAATCTTGCTATATTGTTGTACCGTAGAATACAGTCTTCTGTCTAATTCTACAAAAAATTTTAATGAGAACACTTTTGATGTACTACCTAAGATAATCACTACGTATTGAGTGTGCCTAATTTTGATCGATGTGAAATAGCAGTATTGAACTCCAGAAAGTTCTTGATCAAATTTTCTTGCAAGAAAAAAGGAAAAAGTAACAGCAGTGTGGAAACCTGATAACTCAATAAACCTGACGTACGTTATTTCCAAAGCACGCGGATACAATTTTCTTGCTAAAAATCGAATAGTTCAACTTTAAAATTAAAGCCTACAGTAGTAGAGATGAAACTGAAAATGTTGTTTTGTCGCTCAATTTGTGTTAGTTTTTTCAACCTATAATACTGTCTGTAGGTAAAGGGTTGCCGCAAAATAAATCAAATAGAAAAATGAGATGTTCCCTGAGGTCAAACTCTAGTTTGGAGACAAATAAACTAAATAGGGATCAACGTCTAATAATAGCATAAACACAAAAAAACTTGACAAACCGTTTTGTTGATATCCGTAAACATTCTTTTAATTAAAACAAATAATAAAAATTCCATTCTTAAGATGTATTAGCTTTAACAGAAATATTTTTCTAAATTATAAATGTGCAGTTTCCTGTTAATAATATGAAGACACTCCGTATATAGGTTTGTTTTCTTAAAATATATACGTTCCATTATTTTACGATAGACAGAGTTAGGTCATGCAATAAAATAAACAACGTTTATTGAAACATTATTGTAGAAAAATAAAGATTGATGTGCTCTTAAATCGCAATTCGAAGAGTTAAGTATTATCGTGATTTTATAGCGAATCAAGAAACCTAGAAATTTAAAAATATGTATTTCAAGTCATAAAACGACATTGTATAAGTAATAAAGGTAATAACAAACCGAAGGAATGTAACAATAACTAGCAATTGTCGGAATGTTACCGCATTATGAAAGTTCCCGGGGAGGAAAAAATTAAAATTTCTTGTTGGAAAGTTGGTGCGCAAAAAGCGCAATCCTGCAAAGTTGCAAGTTGTAAATTCAGGGTAACCCTTCCTCGGGGCGCAGTAATATAGCAGCGCGATAGGCGGCGGTGAAACGTCGAGTAATGAGTATGAATACGTCACGTCAGAACTTGAACCCCGAGCAGTAAATAGCGGCCCAACTTGCCGACCGAGTTGCTCAGGTTGTGCGCGAAACGAGGAAATATATTACTACAGATTGCTAGGCTAAATTACATTGCACCTTGCTTATGGTTGTCGCCCCGTCACGTAGTGAATAGACAGCGAGATTAAGAGTCATGAAGTCTGATTGGGCGGCGAAGGATTCTCGTTAACACCGGACCTGGAATCGCGTTTAGTCCGACTTTATTGGACCACTTAACACCTACAGCCTTGATGGTCGATCAATCGCGGCCGCGAAGGAACTTCCGCCACTTCCTGTACCGATTTATGGCGCCACATTTCCTACAACATGGCTCCAATCTACGGGACTCCAATCTCGAGTGAGGCAGACTTACATGTGCGACCGCGACAAAAACCGCCGTTCCACTTTTTAGCGCATACATCTTCGCCCCCCCCGGACTCGGGATGAGAATGTATTCCGGGAAGTTTCTTGAGTAGAACCAAACTGCGAACTGATATGCAGAACAAGTTGAAAAAAGAAAAGTCGAGAAGATGCTACGTTCATCGCAGAACAACGAAAGATGCAAACTCAGCAACACCCATAGGCCACTTTCTTACCCCCAGCGCAGCTGGAGCAGTTTTTTGATGACACGATTTCACTTTTAAGGTTAAATTACATTTTTAAACCAAACATACGCTTAACTCTATGATAGAATACCAATCGAGCTTTAAACTTCAGCATTTATAAAAGAGAGAACGATTTCCTTCTGTTACTTGGTTTCAAATTAACTACTGTTCAATTAACTAATTATTCTATTGTTGGGAGTAATTTTTGCAGCTACATTAAAGGTGATTGAGGCTTTACTACGTTATCTTAAAGCTGCTATAACTTTTTATCTTAACAAAAGCGCAGGCAATTAACACTTTGTCTCGTACTTTTATTATGCTTTTAAATAAAATGTTTAATATCAGCGTACAAAACACTTTCAGCGGTTTTAGCAGTTCATTTCAGTTCAGTAGCCTGTGCATGTAAATTTTATTACCATTAGATTAAGCCTGATCGCCATGTTCGATTAATAGCAGTTTTGGAGATTGTACATATTAGGACGGTACATTTCAGTATAAAAACTGCTATATAACTCGGCCACATTAAACACAAAATAAAATTATGAAGTAATAATATACAGGGTGTTTTTGCAAACCACGGAAATATTTGTAAAGGAAAATCTTAAATCAGAAATAAGCCTAGCCCAGGTTTAAAATTTTTCATTTTGAAATAAAAGCTTTGGAAATAAAAAAACAACCAAAATATTAGTAATTAAGTTCTGACGTCTCAAGATTTCTTAGAATTTTATTTTACTCAAAAGGACTTATTTTACAAAAAATTTTGTCTTTGTCTCTACAGTTTGAAACTAACAGAGTTATCTATTTCTTTAGTGCAAAGGACTTCGTTTTGATATTCCACAAACAATGAATTTTTAGTAACATTTTGGCACCCAGTATTTTAAGATAATAATAAGAATCTAGAACTAACTTTGGTTAACTTGTATGAATAATTAAATAGTATAGGGCGTGTATATACCAGTGGCAAGTTTGATGAAAATTGATGATACACGTGTAACATCCCCCAGAGAGATGGCACCTTTTTCAAATTTTGTTCATGAGATTGTGTGTTTTTTGGCAAAGTTGCTATTGTAGACATTATCAAACTGCAGACAAAAATCACTCCACGTAAAGGCAGTAATGCAATGCGCTTGGCATTAATATACTTCTCCAATAAAGCAATTTTTTACAACTCTGTCTCCAGCAAAGAGCCTTTGGTCAGAACTCTGCCATCTACTTCTAAAGGTCACTCAGCTCCTAATTAATATTTTTAATAGTTACCTACAATGCGGCTACTTTCCATTGACCTAGAAAACAGACACGGTCGTTACGGTCTTTTTCTGCATGAATTTATCAAATCTAGCATTTTTTCCGCAGAAGTGCCAACAGACCGTGTGGATTTTCAAAAATACCAATCTGATTTCCATTCCATTCAGCGAGCATATCTACTCTTGAACCCTTACTTTAAGTACACATTGACCGTATCCAAAATCATCAACATTGACCATTGTGCTTGCTACATACACTGGCGGGATCTTTCTCGACATAGAATGTGCTTTTGACAACGTCTAGCACATGAGATTTTTTCGTAAGCTTCTAAACTCCCATATCTACACAAACTTTGTCAGAATCATAAACAGTTTCTTCTGGTTTCTCGCACCTTTATAGCAAAAATCTATTATATCTACGAGAACTCTTCATATTCTACAGACACACATCACATCGGTTATCGACAATCGTCTTCTGAGTCGAGCGCTAGCCCAGCTGTAGAATTGGTTTTCAATAAGATCCAAAGTCAAATGTCTTAGATTTTGTCATGTACGCCTGCATCTTTGTGGCTGCCTCCACATTTCCAAACAGCCACGTACCTCGACAAAATTTCAGGCTGCTGTTCCCGGATGGATGGAAATGTTTTCTCACCCCAGACCATAAATCTGAACTTTGCTAAGGGGAAAGGCTGATATGCAAAGGGCTGTTCCACGTCATCATCAGTTTAAAATAGTCTACGATCTGGCCGGAGCAACACAATTTCTGAAGATGTCCGACTCAAACCTCTTCAGGGTCTATTTTTTCGCTCATAGAATGCAACAAAAAAAGTCTACTGGACATTTTTAAAGTATCACCTTCACTTTACTTTTTCAAGTATGGTTACTGATAAGAAATGCTTTTTACCAACACTGTGTTGATTTCTCGTCTTCCCATTGGTAATTTGTCGGCTGGATACTTGGTTACTACCTCGGACCTCAACCCCAAAATTGCAAAACGTTCTCAGAAATGAGTGTTCACTTTGTAATAAATTATTGTTAACTCGTTGCTTCTGCAAATTGCTTGACGATAAGCCAACATTGCAAATTAATATTTTGTGAATTATTTAGAACGAAATCCTTGGCTTATAGTTAAACAATTTGGAGCTGATAAATTGTCATAAACACTTGTGGAGTATTATTGCCAGGTTTTAAAGAGTTATCTATATCTCAATGTAATGTTAGTCTTGCTCCTGTGTAAAAGGTTTCTAGCAGTTTTTTTTTACATTAAAAGGTCACATTCACCAGTTTTACTTTAGATTATCAATTTACTTAAAATTTCTTCTTTGTGTAAAGATTTTTCTTTTGCAAATTAATGAACCTCTGTATTAAGAGATCACTATCCAGCCCCTAGATATGTTCATCTTCTTGGAAATATTTTGCATGCCATGCAGAACACACCATTATACAAACAAATTAAATTTGTGTAGAAATTGAAATTAGATCTTTTCGATGTTATTAAGTTACAATTACTCCTAGGTCTAGAATTTAATTTTAGTAATGATTTGATCAAGATTTTATCTTAGTTTTTTTATCTTTTGGTTTTCCATGAAATCTCTTTAATCTTTTGTCAATAAAGTACAAAAAGACAAAAGAAGATTTCTTTTGGGAAAACAAACTTCCAGTTATCTTTTTGTGCAGAAATTCTAACTTTCTCTAAAACTTGCTGAAAGCTTCATTTTTAAGACTTTTTCCTTTAGCATGAAAAACTTTTCCTTCTTTAATTTTATAAAGACACTTTTTGTCAATAAGTCTCTAATAAGTAAAGACACGCTGGTGTAGATTTTTCGTGTAGGTGGCATCCTCACCAGTCGAGCAATCTGTGATTTCGTCGGAACAGTATTTTCCACGGCCCCCTCCCCACCTACCCATCCCGCCGCTCCCTTCACTCCTATCCCATCCCAGTTCTGAGCCCGATGGCACCTCGGAGCTCCGGGCCGGCCCGTGGCTTGCCACCGGTCGTGCCGGACGCCCCGGCGATTCGCCGCGGTCACCCGGATGAGACCCATTTTATTTTTTCTTTCCGCTCTCCTCTGGCCGTTCTGCCACTTGTCGCCGTCACCGTCAGGCAGATCAAGAGGACTCCACAGTTGGAACTTCCAATCATCATTTTAAGACTACCCGGAGGACCACCATCGTGGCGCCGCGCCCTATACCCTCGGGCCCTAGCCTGCCTGGCCGCTCCATCGCAACTTAATCCATATAAAGCGGATGCATACGAACGCAGCGTTCAGCCACTCCCATTAATTCCATTTTCCAGGACAGAAAAGAGGCCTAACGGCCTCGAAAGACGGTGCTTTCGGCACAAATTTACGATGATATGCTATGATTTCTTTTCCAAGTTTGTTTCTGGTGTGTGCAAGTGCTTCTTCGGGTAATATTGGCTGAATAGTGTTTTACTTGAGGTGTGCTGAATGGAATCTTTATATTCTTTTCAATAGAGGCATCCAGGAGATAGAGAATGATGTTTCTTCTAAAATTAATGATGCGTTCAGGTGTTGTGTGCTGTTTTACACGCATTAAAAGCTTTTTTGAATGTGAAGTCTAAATCTATTACTTTCTCCTTTTCTATTGGTCTTGGAGAAATCCTGGAGAACGCTCTTCCCTGAGTTGCTCTTAAATTTATTCTGGAAATTTTTTACAAGGTTTTTTATGATGAAAAGGGACCTCGCTGTTCTTCTCTTGCTGATCGAATCTGAAGAGACTGATCAAGTTTCTTATAATGAAATTTAGATGTAAGATTTATTGTATGCATTCAATTTCACTGTTATATAGACATAATAAATTAGGTAACTCTTATGAATACACAGAGTTAGCTAATAATTTAGTAAGATCTAGTTTGAATAGACTCTAGGCAGATAAGTATAGTTTGGTTATTATAAGTTATAAATATTGCTAATCTACAAAGTTTTGTTTAAACCTTTTGGTGCTTACCAAATGAAACTTTAAATTTTCTGATAAGAATTTCAGTATAACTTATTTTGGGAATAAGATTTTAGTTAGTAAAATACTTAGGGCAAGTTTTTTGTTGTTTGTTTTTGTTTTTTCTTTTGTCGCTAATTTATTTATTAAACACAACTGTGATAAATAACAATCAGTTTTTTTGTTTCACTGTATTAAAGGAAACAAGACATTTTACAGATCTGTACGAAGCTTGGGTTGATATCCTCTACTTAAAATTAATTTTAGGTTAAGATGAAAATAACCTTCCAAGAGTTTTTTATACAAATTTGATACTTTCAGACCCGTTTCATTTTTTTATAAAACCTTTCAAAGAAAGAAGTGAATATTTAACTAATTATTGATTAAGCTCTGAACAGTAGTTAGTCAAACAAGTTAATTTTACTTTAAGCAATCTATGTGGGAGTAAGTTGGCATTAAACACTACTTGTACTTCATTAATCATTAGTCTGTTTTTTTTCATTTTCTTCTAAGCAGTTTATTTAAGTTTCGTTGCAATTTTTATTTGCATATTCTAGCATCATTAGATTTAAAGTTTCAATAAAGGTTGTGTTCATTTTGAGTTATAATCTTGATAATAAACAAATATTAGTTTATGTTGTTTGAGTTATGATTTGTTGTTATACTTTATGCTTCTATTGTTTCTATCTAGGCTCAAGGCCACCGACTGAGATGCTAGGGTAAAACTCTATTTGTCTAGTCTCGCTTAAATATTTTCTCTGATACTTTTTTACATTTAGTTTCAAGTCCAGTAATTAGTGATCTATGTTTTACATTTTTACAACTTGCAGGTGACGTTCAAGTGTAGAGATCTCTGAATAACCTGTAAAGTCATTTTTCAGGCAAGATTGAATCAAACGTTGCTTATTTTATTCTTTTGAGCAACCTTGAGTTTTAGTTAGAAGATACAATTCTTAGCAATTTGATACCTTAGTACAGGTTGGCTGCTGTATGTGGATAACAATATTGAATGTTGCTCTCTTTCTTTGACAGTACGAGGGTTGCTATTTATATTTCTGGCCTTGGCAACACTGACTGTTTCCAGGCGTCAGCTGACATTTCCGGTGTAAACTTTACATTGTTGAACATAACCTCAACCACAACATTTTGTCATTTGAGTGCAATTAGTGTTGTTTGCAGTTAATTGAAAAGTGCATTCCCTAGTAAAAAATGGAATTGACTCGTGAACACTTTCGTGCAATTATTTTTCATAACTTTCGAAGTGGATTATCACGACAAGAGTGCATCAATGAACTTAATACATTATATAGCGATGAAGCTCCATCCTACAGCACTGTAAAAAACTGGTATAATGAATTCAAACGTGGCCGATGTTCACTCCAGGACGAAATCCGTGAAGGCCGTCCAAAATCTGTCGTTGTGCCTGAAAACATCGATGCTGTGCGTGAACTGATTAAACAAGATCGTCATGTGACATACCGTGAGATTGAGGCATCTTTGGGCATTAGTATGACTAGCATCAACAAGATATTACATGATCATTTGGCCGTAAAAAAAAATTTGTTCCCGTTGGATCCCGCATAACCTGACCAATGCTCAAAAGAAGGCTCTCGTCGACTGGTGCATTGAAATGTTGAAAAAATTTGCGAAAGGTGCATCAAAGACTGTGTATAACATCTGCGCGGGTGACGAATCATGGATCTACGCATATGACCCCGAAACAAAACAGCAATCAACTGTGTGGGTCTTTCAAGACGAGCCAAATCCAACAGAAGTTGTTCGCGGAAGAAGCACATCGAAGCAAATGGTTGCCTGTTTCTTTGGCATTACCGGTCATGTGGCAACAGTGGCGTTAGAGCAACGTAAGACGGTCAACTCTGAATGGTACGCAACCATTTGTTTGCCAGAAGTCATTGGATAAATTCGGGAAACTTCAAAGAAGAGGCGAATCATTCTTCATCATGACAATGCAAGCTCTCACACCGCTGCTCAAACAATTGAATATTTAACCAGCCAGAAGGTCGAGTTGATGGGCCATCCACCATACAGCCCTGATCTGGCACCCAATGACTTCTTTTATTCCCGTACATCAAAAACAAACTGCGTGGTCAACAATTTTCAACACCAGAAGAAGCCGTTTTTTGTTTCAAAACGCATATTTTGGAGCTGCCTCAAACAGAGTGGAAAAAGTGCTTCGAAAATTGGTTCAAACGCATGGAAAAGTGTATCAATCTTAATAAAGAATATTTTGAAAAACAATAAAACTAGTTTCGATCATAAATATATATCATTGCTTAGATAGCGATAATAGCTATGTCCAGTTACATATTTCATTTTCTATTGGCAATAGACAGTCTGTCTACTTGTTAAGTAAATTTTAGTAAATACTACTATCCGTCGTTTCTGATTTAATATAGAAGGCATCTTATTTTTCTTCTATTAATCATCTCTGGAAGACAATACCTTATCCAAGAGGTTGGAGTCTATCCTAAAAGTGTTGACCAATATACATTTCAATAAAATAAAATCAATAGTTAGGGTTAAACGAAAACGCCTAGTTGAACTTGTACAATCACTTGTTGATCTACAGTATGGAAAAAAAATTTAACTGCTTAGGTTATTTTAAGTTTTTGTGTCTAGCATTTCTAATAAAACTTATTTAGCGCCTGAAGATTATTATGGAATAAATAGCTTTGTAGTAATTTGTTTTTTATTCAAAACATAACATGATTAGAAAAATTAAAAAAGTTTTGTTTTATTAAAACTTCCTACATAATAATTAGTTTACTATTAATTTCAATGTTACATCAAAACCAAAATAGTATCTTTTCGTGACAAAATATCCATTTAAGTAAATTATTTAACAATTTAAGGTTTTTCAACTTTTCCTTAAAAGACATTTGCAATTAAATATCACAATATAAAAAAGGTATAACAATGTAAAACTTTCTTTTTAAAGACAGCAATTCAATTTATAACTACAAAAAAATTAAAATTGTATCACAGGTAATTTGAGTATTTGGAAAAATGGATTTTGAAAGCATAGTAAAATTAAATTTAGAAATTTACCGTAAAATACTTTTTTTTAAATCGTTGTTTTTTTTTGATATAATCTGTTTTATAATTTACTTTTCCTCGCATAAAGCAAATAGAAGAGAACAAATAAAAAGTTTTAAAAAGTTCTGCGATATACTGCACTATCCTTACTCGCTTCCGCTGTTTCTTTTTTCTTCGTTTGTCGACAACTATCACCTTAGGGAATTTTTCTTTTCTTTAATATGTCACATCACGATTGCCAACTGTTATATGTATTGGCTAATTTCTATGATGATAATTATTATTTTTCTTACCAGACGAACACTGAAACTTTAAATATGCCGATACGTTCTTGATAACAGATACAAAACCCAGAGAAGCTTGAATTTAGAATCTTGGAGATAATTAAATTATTATTTGCCATTATTAGAAAAAAAACAAATCTTAGAAGAGTTTTTACTCTTGGTTTTCTTCATTAAAAGTCTAACGGAAGCTACTTTCTAAGTAATTTCTAGAAGAATTATAAGAAAAAGATTAATTTAATACAGAAGTATCAAATAATTTATGTAATCATCCCTGTATACCAACAGTTTTTTAAAAATATACTTTCGACGTCAAATAATTTTCAACAGTCTTTCTAATTCTAACAACTCCATCAAATGTACTTGATTCAAACTGCATGAGAATGTTGCAGTAAATATTTCAGTGAATTAGAATATTTATTCATGAACGACATGCAGGTTACTTAAAATATATAGCAATTCTAGTGCCCTCGTTCACATCACAACATTTAGTATTCAGACGGTCCATTAAACATCAATTCTCAACAACTAGAAATCACCATCTCAACTATATTTGCATTAGCGATGACGTCAAAACGTCTGAAATTTAGACTATCAATTAAATATATACCTGGAAGCCATTTCTAGATAATTCATGGTTCATGTTAACATTAGCACAAACTATAAGTGAATCCTTATTGCTGTCTAGAGCTACGTATTTCAGAACATGACACGTAATATTAAATATTAATAGTGATCATGTCACGAATAACACAAGAATTGAAAGTTACACTGACTTTATAAAAATATTGAGAAAAAGAATGCAAAGAATTTTATACATCGTAATAAGTTTGCTTTTTTATTGAATTTCTCCATCATAATGCCCGCACAAAATAATCGAAAAGTAACTCAATCGGTGTTGTTTTGAAATTACTCAGCATGATATTAACGATGACTCTTTGAATTGTCGAGTTTTTTATCTCTCTCACACACACGATTTCCTAAAATTATAATTAAATAGCAAGCAGAAGTCTACAGAAATTATTGAGTCTGACTCTCGTGATTTTCTAAACAAAATTGCTTTACGTCTTCTTTGATTGGATTACTTTTTGATCGCTCTCTACAACTATCTTGTGTCATAAAACATTTAACTTTAAACAATCAAGTCTAAATTCCTATAAAATGAGAAAATTAGAGGAAATTTGAGGATTTAGCTTTATATATAACTATAGCCTAGTATTACAGACTTGTTTTAGGGACAGACTCAACACTGAATTATTTGAGCTTAGCTTCATCATTCATATAACTTTTGTTAACCGATTATAACGGGTCATGGTTACACGATTAGGATGCTGCTGTTTGTGGATGCTATCCTCTGCTTTACCGGAAATTCTCCTTAACCTAACTCTAACTGCTGCCCCAAGGCTCTAAGTACTACATAACGCAGAATGAAGAGTTATATATGTTCAGCTCGAGGCGGCTACATTCATACAGTAATTACTTGCTATTGATTATGAACATCCGCGTTAAACAAATTATCCTGCCTTTACTGTTGTACGTGTGTTATTTGAGAGTTTCTGTTCAACAACATAATTATTAAATTTTGCTTGAGATGTTGTTTATCAGGATTGCGTTGTTGGAAACATATACGGGGGTAGATACACAACGAATGGTCAAACATAAATTCAATCAAAAGGCATTACATTTATAAATAAATAAAAATTAAAATAAAAAAATTTGATCACAAACATAACCAAATGTTACCTACACCATGACTTACGTCTTCCATGAGCTACGTAGATTGAATTTATCTTTGATCACTCGTTAGAATAAATAGAAAATACCCGCCATAAGTAAAAACAAGTTTGACAGTGATTAGCATTCTTAAATTATACATTTTATCTAGATCTAGATCTAGTTCTGTTGATACGCCTTTAAAAACTGTTGATAGTATTTGAAGAAAAAGATATAAATGAAGGAAAAAGTAACTAATTATAATTTTTACAATTATTAATTAAGAAGATACTTGATTTATTAAATTTTATTCCTCCATTCAGCTAAGGACATTTCATCGTCAGAAGATTCTTCGTTGACTCCATACGGCAATGTTTTCTAATATTCATGAAACATTTATGGAATAACATCCTGCTTACATAGTTCCTGTGGATTTTCGTATTTCTTGCTATCAATTTTGATAAGACTTGTATAAAAGGTCAGTATTGTGGCGGGACTTAGACTTCCTTTCCGTAACATTTGCACTACATTATAATCTTTATCCGAGTGTTCCTTTTTATAAAACAGTGTGTGCAGGTGTACAGTGTCTCCTTATCAAATTTGACCGACCTTACGTCTTTACAATTGAAGACTGCTCCGTCATCAGCCACACGACAATTAGACATAGCCTTCTTTCGATATTTCTTAGTCTTTAAAAATCATCAAATGTCAGTAAATGCTCTTTATAAGGCTTTCCTTTTTTCTTAGCTAAGTTTACGATGTTAAACCAGTCAGTTGAAACTGAAATCTTAGCGTGACGTGATGCGGACTCTATTGCCGAATGCATAGTTACACTTCATGTGGGTGTGACAAGCCCCTAAGAATTTGATTTCACTGCTTTCTAGTGAAGAATGTTTGAAGAGAGCATAATACAGCATCGCAGCTACTGCACAATTTTTATTTTGCTCTGGAAAATTATCAGAGGAGAGGGTTAGGTGCTTAATATTATGAGACACACAATTTTTGATGAATAAAGAGATGTAAGTTGCAATCTTATTGAACCCTTGTTTACCATTAATCTTGCCCCAGATATATGAATATCCCATTTTCCAACGATCTCGTATAAGGTAAACTGCCAATTTTCGCTTGCAGAATATGAGTTTTCCAAATTTTTCTTGCTTTTGACGACATTTTTACTCAAGATAACTACCACAAACTGCAAGCAATTATACTGAATTTTTAAAACTAATTTATAGATTATGTAGAAATTAATTCACAGATCAAGAATGGCGTACCTGCAGATTTCACTTGAAAAATTATCATAAACTTTCCTGCAGTATTTATAACTCAAGTAATTGTTTCTCATGAAAATAAAATATACCTGTCGTTGATTCAGATACTAGAGCAACCAATTTATCAAAAACCGTGGATACGCCTATGTTAAAATTCGATTATAGAATTCTTCCTGTAGAATTATTTAGGCGTTTGAAGATACGCCTGTATGTTTTGTCTCTAAATAACTAAAACGTTGCTACGCCATTTTGCTTTCGTGTTTTCCTCAGTAACTATCCACAGCAAAGATACGTCTTCATGTGGAAACATAGAGGAGACTCGTACATACCGTATGTCGAAAAAAATCTCAATTTAGTGACAATTGCAGATACGCCCTTATGTTATGAAGCCCTTGTAGTTTATACACTGCGTGGTGTGTCTAGGTTAGAGCTTTAAACTTTTCTCTACAATTCAGTACAATTTGTCTTTGCACTTCTTTTGTTACAGACAGACGCTTTTTCGAAACCTAGTTTTTGTTTAACTCTTAGGTTGACATAAATAATAACCAAATAAATCTTGATTGGTACTTTCCACTTCTACATTTGTTTTTTTATGACTGGGGTTAGGAGTCGCTGATCCCTTGAACCTCTTGGCTTCAAATCTTATAATCGCGTCGCTGCCTCAAACAGGGTCAGAATTTTTAAATTGTTAAACCACACACAACGATACTAAACTTTCAAATAGTTTGGAATTTTGTACCTTGATAAACGTATGTGTGATTGTTTATTGTTTGACTCTTGCAGTATTTGTATTAATCTGGTCCGGTTAACTTAAGTGCAATTTCAGAAGTGTTTCAATGATTCAAGAGTGCAGTTTCTCCACCACAGTTGCCTAGATCTTGGGAAAAGATCTTTGGCATCAATAAACTACTAGAATCTGGCTTTTGAGCACGCCAACTGTCAGAAATCATCACTTTAATAAACCATATAGGTGTTACAGTAAAATGATCTTACCACCAAAGAAAGGTCTCGTATTCAGCTTAAACATCTGGAACAAATTCTTAAGTTAGGCAGTTCATCGACAATTTCATCTACGTTTCTATTATTTTATCGTGAATTATTCTTGTAAAGTTGGTATTTTTTGTTACACATCTCACGTTTAAATTATTTCAATTTTTGTTTTCAACGTTGTTAAAGACTTGGCAGGTTCCAACTAAAAATGAAACTCAAACTGCTGAATTAGCAGCTTTCGCATCAGTAGACTGGGTAAACCACACATAGAGCAAGACAGGACTGGCCAAATGGATTTTGTCTCCCATAAGCTACGCAGATTGCATTATGGAGAAATAAAAACAATTCAACTGATAAGTGCTCCCGATCGTTGACATTTTTCGAGATTTAGGCCACCTACAAATTTTGAGTTTTACTATTTCTCTGATTATATTGAAAGTTCTGCTGTTTTCTGAGAACAGGCATTCCAAGTTTTTCCAGTTTTTTTTAATTAAGAGTTTTCGAACTCTAGAAGCGGTGGCAGTAGGTCTTTAAATCTTCTAAAGACATTTTCTCACATCCTTGCGATTGAATGCCCACCACTCATTCTATGCTCCTGTTCTATGTATGTACTTAAATTATTATAATTTTTATTTTAACTTTGGCAATCAAGGATGAACATGGACTCGAAGCAACTAAATTTTGCTAGAATTTGTTGTTTTTCAAGTTTAAGATGGGCAAAGATCTGTCTTAAAGGTACTAGTCATAGCACTCGATAGTTTCTACTCGATTCAAAAACTCATCTTCTTGAAAATTCTAACTGAAACATTAACAGATTTGTTTTGTTGCATTGTGGAGAAAAATCTACGCTAATTTTAGGTAATTTGTAGTTTTATGCTTAAATATAGGATGAATTTAATTATTTATATTATCATTAAGAAGGCTGGAAATTGTACTTTGGGATTTCCTGAATTTTACAAAAATTATATGAACAGCAACAAGATAATTTTTAGTTAATCTAACTATTGAATGGTAACAAGAATCCTACATTTATGTCAGATTAGGTGATCAAGTTGGATTAATCATGCAAAATAATACTTTAATGGACTTATCCAGCACTTAGAGAGTTATTTATCTAAGATGATTTAAGATACAGAAACAGACAGTTAGAAAAGAACAATTTTGACTTATCGGCAATATTAAATATTACAATTATTGCATACAAATTAGGTTAGATTATGACATCAGTGCTTCAGCAGCAGGAATTAACATTAAAAGGTTCAGTTAAAGAAATCAGTGCAAGGTATAGAGTAGATTGATTTGTTGGGTACTTTAAGTCACTTTTATCTTATCCTGCATAACAATATAAGTAAAAAGTAAAAGATCAATCAATCAAAAATAATTATTGATGAATTTCTTATTTTTTTTCTTTAGTTTTTAATTTGTTTCAAAAAGAAACTCTTTCAGAAAATTAGAACAAACATTAAATTATTTTTATCTATTTGTTTGCTTTTTGAATACGAGATAAACAAGTATTTGTCTTTAGGAAAATAAAACCAAACTAGGAATTTTTATTATCTTCCCTTAAGTACAATAAAATAACAAAAGTTCTGAAAATTAAATTTTTATCTTTTTGTAAGTTATTTATTACAGTTTTATCATTATTTGTTGTATTTACTTATAAATCAATAAATCATTAACAGTATTTGTTTTTTTATCATTTTTAAAGTCGGCGACAAGTTATAAATTTAAATTCCTCCCAGCTGCACTCTAAAATGCCGTATCCAAACAACTTAACAAGAATCAAGAATGTAAAAATAAATGAAGAAGAATTACGGAGTTGGAGGATTGGAATTTGTGTAGTAGTGTCGAGGGTGCAAGCTTTACCATAGGTACATGGAGCACGTGACGTCACAGGTGTGGCCCACAAGGGCCTCATTTAGCAATTCACCGCTTACTCGTCGGTCGCCAGCGGCAGGATTTATTACGAAGGCTGATGAAGGTCCGCGGCCGGAAAATAACAGAGCGCCAACATAACGAAGTTCCTCGGAACAATGCTGTGGCTGTGTCGGAAGAGTCCTCTCCTAAATTTGAAAGATTTAAAACGTCGAAACTGAAGGGAAGAGATAATTTCTCCCAATTTCGGTAGAAGTCTGAGATCAGGGCGGGCCCTTTGATGGAATTCCGGTAAAGAATGAAGCGAGGATACGTAAAATATTGGATTGGTCCTCGGGGACTCTACAATAGATCGTCAACGCGGAATGGCCATAGCAATCGACTTACAGTCCATATTGAAAAATACAGACAAAGGTACGTTTTCAATCTCCTAGTTCCACTTCTGTTCTGCTTCTGATTTGATTTGTTGGCAATCGAGTCCGCTCCGATTGTTTGGCTTTTTATTGCCGTACGTCTCCCGACGAGCAATATACAACACACCTATATCTTCCGGTACGCATTCCAATCGATATTCCGTTAATTTTATCTGAAAAGTGTCGCAAGTTAGTGGGCTACATGCAGAACAGCGTGTATTGTGAGCAGCTAGTCGCCTGTGAGACTGATAATGGCCCGGGACAATAGAACATCGACGGTATTATGCACGCCCTATTATACTCCAGGAGCCACTGCAAACAGAGAAAAGGAAGAGCTGCACCGCCGAATCGCAGATTACAGTAATACACCGTGAAATTGTTAATTTTAACGCAGCGATGAAATATATCTAAGACGCTTACATAATAGGAATTTGCTCAATACCCTCCTTCGTCGCGCCGTTACACACAAAACTAATTATCCTTATCGCCCTCTAAGTACATAATAACGCCAAGGGTAGTGCCTGCAATGGCCCGACTCGCCTTTGTCTTCTATAATAATACACCGCAGAATAAATATGTCCTCGACTTGTTCCACGTCTCGTGTCCTAGAAACTTTGGTCTTCATAGTTGTGGTTGTCTTAACTACCCGGGGCCTATATTACAAAGCGCCCCGGCGAATAGTTAGTTATATTCTCTGCACTTTTTGTTCTATATTAGTGTGTGCTGCATGAATTTAGTTTGTACGATAGTTCCTAGTTTCTTAACTAAGTTTTGTGCGTTATACGGTCATTGGGGGAATCATAAAACAAGGCTGTTATCATTAATCTCCAAAATTCTACAAAATGGATTCTCGTCGAATAATCCTAATCCCCCGAACATAAATTGAAATCTATTAAGTCGTAGTTAAATTAATATTGGGCAGAACCCAACTTCATCCGTCTTAGTTCCACTCATCCGTCTATTCCGTAACAATCGTCGTACACAAAATTTTCTTTTTTAAATTGAAAACATTTTTTGTTGTTTTCCCCAAACAGATGTCTGTTTTAATTTAGATACTTTCGGTTATCAACAAAATATAAAACATTAAGTCCGTAAATAAAATGAATCGTTTTAAATTTGAATGACAGCCCGCATATTCAGCTTGAAATTTTATACGCTTTACTTTCATTTTGTTGTTGACGAGATAACGTCTGGTTTGAAATTATTGTCCACGTCTCTTGTGTCATCTTTGAGTTGATATACAGAAACGAAAAGTCAGTAATATAACTACTTCTCTATTGTCTGCCACTCAGGAGATAAAGGATTTTCTTTTATGAATTCTGGAAGGATAGAATTTTTTACTTTATAAGAAGTAATGCTGAAAAGGCAATGAACTGCAAGCAGATGAATTATCCAATTCAAACTTGTTACGAAAACGATATACAGTGAATGTATAAATAAAAAATATCAAGCGCTTTCCAGAAGATGTACAGAAAAAATCTTTTTTGAAGAAAAAAGTATTTTAAGATTGGTACTGTACGTACAAAAATTGATTTCTTTCCTCAATTACAATTTTATGTCAAAATGGGTATAAAAGATATCACTCTTTTTTTATTATTAACGTTAACGATAAGTCAACAGGTTTTAGCCTGTTCGTAAAGCGCACTGGGATTTTAAAACCGAATATCATTTAATAATAACCCTGGAACACCTAAACAAAGGGAAAAAACGAACCCACTAAAGTACCAAAATTAAACTTTTCGCCTCTGCACACTTATTGGGTCTTGTAAAGTAGAGGAACGATTTGAATTTGGATTATATTTGCATACATTGTTACTTCAGTAATAGAAATGGAAAAAAACACCTTGGAAAAACTTTGCGGATTTCTGTGAACGGATTGAGGCCTATAAGTAAAGGTGTTGTTTTTGCAGGCTTCCTTAAATTATTTTTGCCTTGACAAGATCGAATTTAGTTCCACTGACTAGCGTCTGAGGTAAGTGGAATGGAAGTTTTTGAGATACTAATGAAATGCTGTTTCATCTACTTTGTCCTATAGTACACCTGTGTACTGTAGCTTGCAAAATAAGTTTCTTTCACTTGCAGTTTGACCTCTAGGTGTCAAAAGTTTAAAGTTCCACAACGAGATAACTGAAGGAGAATGAGATTCTGATTAAATACATTAAACACCATATGGGAAAAATTAAGTAAAAAATTGCTAGTCGATAACCAATGTATCTTCGATACAAAATGTGAAATTTTTCTAAAACGATCTGTATTTAGTATAGGGGCATATAGAGTAGTTTCCAAATCTCTTGGCACGCGAAATGCGCAAAAGGCGAAGCTTGCTACACAAGAAAGAGAGAAAGAAAATTGTAAAAATCCTGCATGTAGGGCCACCCAGCTAGAATTCGTCTTCTGCGCATCGAAGGTCGCGTGCCACGAGATCTGTAAACCACTCTACCATTTGCGCGATTTCAGAAATGTTCATTTGCTTATCTATACAGGGTGCTTGGTTGTAGCTCAGCATAGGAGCCCTCGCTTATTTAAAGAGTTACAGTTTTGATTAAATTAAAAAAAGGTTGTGCAATTTTATAAGTAATGCTGTAGTAACACTAGAATCTGAATATCTGATTTGGTTGTTCAGATACCTAAAAAAACCTGAGAAAGTTAATTTTCGGTTTTTGATTTTAAGGCAACATTTTCATATTCTCTATAACACTATCATGCTTTAAAATTGCTATAATGTGATGAACCATCGTCATCTTTGTTTTTTCTTATAGATCTACTACGCGAGGATTTTGCCATTTAACAGCGTTTTTCAATTTCTTTTCAGTAAGGCTTCAATTGTTTAATAACTCCCTTCTACCTCAAAGATCTCTGTTCAAACCAATTTCAGTTGTACAGTAATTGGGCACCATCTTGTTGAAACCACATATTTCTGATATCGTTTAAAAGTATTCTTCCATATTTAGCGTTATTTTCTCTTGTTCTTTTTCCTCAGCGTCAAAAAGATTTAAAAAAAACTAGGAGAAGTGCTAGAATGATCACCATATCAAAACAAACAAATATCATTTATCTGCTTCGAGTCTTACATAGTACCGACGCGACGTTTGAACAAAGAAGTTTCCAAAAACGGAGAAGTCTTTGGTACTAAGGGAGGGAGAAAGATCCACCAAATATTTGCATAGAGTGAAACTTAGATTACATTCTAGGGAATTGTTCTCTAGACTTTCCGTTAGAAATAAATCAGAAATTAAAATGGCATTCTATGACGACCAATAAATAATTTACTATCAAGGTGGTGCTTGGATTTTTAATGTTGAAACGCTGAAAAGCCCATTTTTTTCTTTTCTAGTAGATACTTAAATTAAAGTTATTTTTATAAATGCTATCTTATAAGCCTCTCAGATGGAATGATATTCAAAGAGAATATAATGTTCCAAAGTGTTCCAGCATTATTGCCTGATGATGAAGCTAATGAAAGAAGATTATAAAAGAAGCAAGTAGCCAAGATGTTGGTGCTATGGTAAATACCTTTATTAATGAAGCTATCATTGCTCATGTTTACAGAATATTTCAAAACTAAGTAAATAATTATACTAGTCAATCCGTACGTTGTTCAGTGCGAGATTAGATTCGACTCGCATGAAACAAACAGTTGACAAACTTTGGCGCCTTCGTCCTTAGGGAATGTTGGAGTGAGTGACAAGATCTGTAGTGGTGGATGGTATCTAAGTACTTATCCAATTATGTAGCCGATCAAGCGCATTTGTGGCAAGACATTTCTTGCAAAAACAGAAATCCAAAACAATTTTTGGTAAAAAGCCCTTCTTTACAGTTATTCTTGTTGACTAAAAAAAAGAGAACATCAATTAAACTTAAGTGGGGTTTTAATTCATGTTGAATGCAGAGGATATGTTTCTCTTACAGCTAGTTGGGTGTTCTTTATGATGTCCTCCAAATAAAGACGACGACGACAATGAATGTTTTATTTTGAATAATTCTGTTGGAAAGTCGTTCTACGAGTTCAATTCTTTGACGGTAGAATATACGAGAGTAGATTTGAGGTGTCACGACGCGACGCGAGGAAGAAACTGGTTGTGGTGACAGTATTGATAAAGCTATATTGTAGATATTGTGATGTATTGTGTTGTGTTGTGTCCGTGGAAAAATTCCGTTTTACCACTTGCCTTTACCACTAAGGAGAAACCACGGGGAACCTTAGTGAAAACAATCGGCCCGAGAATTAATCCCTGGACCTTTCAAATGCAAGTATAGCGCTAACTACGTCGCTCGATAATCTCTCAAAAAGGGTCCTCTATCTGCATACGAAAGAGTTGTCAAGAAGGATGTTCACCAACCCGGAGGTCAGGTTGTCACGTTGGGGTTTCTTTTGGATTTCCTATGCAGAAGTAGAGGTTAGATTCTGAGGATCTCGAAAACGTTTTCTTCTTACCCTGCTCGCATATCAACCCCTCCTGAGTTCCTGGCGTTCATCTCTAAGAGAATCCCATCTGATAACATATTCTGTGAAGGATGAAAGCATTCTAGGCAGAATGGTATCCTAGAGTGTCATCATCGCAGAGCTTGTAGAGCAGGCCTCTTGTCACACTATCTACTTTGCCTAAGTATTTCATTGATGGTGAAAGTTGGAAGCGTATCTTACTGTTTTAGTATAGCTATTGTGACGGAATACGAAGATATTGGTTTTTTGTGGTCTCTGTCTAATTTTTCACATCTCTTTTCGGAACCAAATCTTCAATCATCCGAGTTCAAAGGACAGGATTCTCAATACCCACAAGGCAGTGTGATCCTCAAATTGAAACAGACGGAGAATAGCATGCCAGTTCGAAATGGCGGGTAGTTAATTACGTTTGTTTTAGGTAGTAACAGTAAGTTCTGATAATTTTTCTAGAGAAAGTTACTGAACGATCTAGACCGTAATTGCAAGTTAAAATTCTACTAAACTGTATGTGTCTCAAGCAAAAGTATGTTGGCGCCACTTCTTGAAGTTTGATCAGATGCTACTGAATTTGAACCTAAAATTCAAATGTAACACTAGAGTGGCACTACCTTCATAAATTAGCACTGTCTATAATTTTTATAAATCTGTACTTTTCTTCATAACTGTCTACACTCGTGGCGACACTTATGGCAAGAACGTGTTTTATTTATTAATGGGTAGCAGGCCACTTTACCAATTTCAAGACTTCTCTCACCAGAGAAAACGCAATTTTTTTATTTTAACTGAAAAACAAACACTTCATAGTTTACAGTAAGAAAGTTATAAAGCATCTTACACTATTCTACCATGGGCAAGCTTTTAGTTTCTCTTAATTCTCTTTTGGAATTATTTAGAATTATTGTAAACAGAAGTACATTGTAGAAATAAAGATAGTTTGAAGTCAGAAATACATTCCCTCGAGCGTTCCATCTAACGTTGTTATTTGTCTTTTGAGTTGTTGAATTTATTATTTGTTTAGATGTTCATAAAGCTTGACATCACATTATCATTTTGTTTTAAATCGTTGTTTGGTAAGAGATTTTCTCATATTAGTAACAACTATAAAATTAACTATTAGTTTATTAATAAATATACAGGGTACTGTGCAACTCGCAGCCAATTATAACAAATACACGTTTCAATATAATTTGTGCCCTGATTAAGTAATTGTTTAGTTACTCAACTTTTTTAAACAACACGCTGTTCATCCACATTTCTCTTTGTTCTAGCTTATTTATACTTGATAGAGAAAAACAACTGTCTAATAGACAATCGTCGAGTATTCTGCTGCCCAACTCCAATTGAGTGAATTCTGCAAACTCAATTTCAACCTGGGTGATTTGTATATTAGGCCTTACGGTTGGCGAGTTTTGAATATTTCAGCAATCTTTTCATCATTATAATTTTCTATTTTATTCATTTGGCTTTGGACAAACAACAATACAAAAATATAAAGCTGCCAATTTTTTTAGTTTTCTCATCTCAAATGTTGGAAATAGCTCAATTGATTTGCTTCGTTAACTATTGTAAACGCAAAGATTTAATTGCTACGCAATGCGGAACATCAAAAACACAGGACTAATTATAATAGTTCCCGTTCATAGTGTTTACAGGCCTTGAGAATAACACAGACTAGAGATCCTGTCAACACTGAAAGCTTTACATACTTGGCTGCTTATTATTGCCTTAGGTACGCATTTGAAGGCTGTGTCGATGCAAATGGAAAAATTACCACGTTATGTTTGCATTGCCGGAGATCTAAATTGAGATTTCAGGTTTCACCTACTAAATTGCAGTTTAATAAGGAATTAATTGCAGGAAGGTACCTAAAAATATTATTTATTGCAAGTTTTACTGTGTTGAGGTACAAAACTGCAAGGATAAATAAAAGACAAGCTCAATTAGTAAATGAGGAAAATAATTATTAACTTTACTATTTAAATGAAAAAAAAGATATCTTGAAATAATATTCCTGAAACATGTTATGGATAGAACAATGTTGTTTCTAACATTAACTTAAAACGTGCTTAGAGCATTAATAGTTTAGAATGTAATACGTACTACAATAATTGTTACTGCTAGGAAGGTTTAGTTGTAGAGTTGGTTAATTAAATCTAAATATGTTATGTTTAACAAAAACAAAATAGTAGTTACTTACTTTTTACCTGAATTTAATTTACCTAAACAAAAGCAAAATTTAATTAAAATAGAGTTTCGTAATTTCTACGAAACATCTTCTCGCGGAAGCTTTAAAAATGAATCTAAGAGTTCAGCTATTACTTTCGCCCCTTAACGAGAACTTTTATTTTGTGTTACTAAGTCAATGTAAGGTTAAAATATGACCAACATATTTTCTGGCATAGAGAAAATAAGCGATAATGGTCCAAAAGGGATATAAATGCTGGAGATTTAAAAGAAAAGAGGAGCAGGGGTCAACCATAAAGAAATGGCCGAATGTGGAGGATAACGAGACTAAGGAAGGATATCGGAGCTAGTAGGAAAAACGAGCGCGTGTCAGAAGAGCAAGGATGCGGACATATGTAAAATCCGGGTCATCTGAAAAAACAGGAGGAGGCCGACCACCGCCGCCGTTGGTCACTTAAAATGTAAAAATAGTGCCGATAGCATCGGCCATTTAGAGTGTCGCATTGCGAAAAAAAGGACCATATCGTCCTAAACCAACGTCATGGAAATGTAAACAGCCTATTTTAGTTATTAAAGCGAATAGGAGAATGCAGTGATAGTAATGTTCGCGCATTCCGGTGTTTGTGTTGTCAGATATTTTATGTGGTGTCCAGTAACGTTGCCCGGAATGTGCCACATCACTGCCCGGATTATTTCGTGTCCAACAATGTCCACATACAGAAAGAGAAAGAGCAATAAAAAAGGATTATGCGTAAAATAGTTAAACTGTTGGGTTTAAATTAGAAGAAGCAAGAAACGTGCGGATTTAGCCATTAGCTGTTTTTATGAGCGCTTAGTAATTATTCGAATGAAGAGTCGAGACCCTGACAAAAACAGACCACTACAATGCCACGCAATCGCATGATTATCTGCAAATGCTAATGTACTCGGCTTGCCAGATTAGTGCCGAGTTTATTCTAATTACTTATCAAATACGGTCTTGTTTTAATTAATTAATACGAGCCCCCACCTCATACATTTAGATATTAAATGCAGAAACCGTTATAGAATTTATTTATTTCCGTCCCTTACCGCTTAAAAGCGAAGAGAGAAATTAGTTCGGTAATTCGTTTAAAATTTTATCAGAATAGTTTCGTTTTGTGTGGCATTCGTAACGAAATTCGCGACTAAAAGAGATGTTTTGGGATGCATATTTTAATTAAAGATGTCTGGGACGTCAACTTTTAGGTTTGTTGCGTTTTAATTTCTTATCAAAGAGGGCGAATTTTTAATGAACGCGGCGTTTAGCTTTGAAACGTATCCCCCATTTTCCGAAAGCCTTATTAAATGTAGAGGCGAATGCGGGAGATGAAACGTATTTTGTCAATATTTATGAAATATGTTAATTTATGCAAATTAAAAACAAATACAAAGAGATTCGTTATAAATAAAAAGCCTTCGTCTCGATTTAGGAGTGAAGTTGAGACTTTAATCTAAAGGATGTATAAACAGACGATGTGGACTCTGCAGATAAAGTCCGTATAGCGCATAAACGGTCTCCTGCGGGGCCGCTAAAGACATTTGCAGACGTTTTCTGATAAAACAAAAAGCTTGACAAGTGCAACCGTCATCCCGGGATTGGAATGGCCGATAGCAAGTTCGACGATTACAGTCTAGAAAACTTGTTAACAACAACTGATAAGGGGACATATTGTTTGGATGTTCGCCCATCGCGTATCTCGCAGATTTCATTTCAGATTTGGCGAGCTCGCTGGAGAACGAGTTTTAATGTTGATTTGAATCTATTTGATGAGTTTTATTTATCAGATCTTTTAAATACATTGTGGCTGGATATTCAGCCATCCGGTTGGCTGGTCCGGAACATTTTCAGCTTGTTTGTGGAAATACGTTTGACGATAAAATCTAATAGGATCCATGTTTTTAAATTTGCTTTCGTTATCGACCTATAAAAGTTCAATTCTTCTCGGTATAAATCAGAACTTGCTCTCTATTATTCATAAGACCGGTGCACCGCAAAAGTACCGCTACCCAACGTTCCACTCTATATTCGCGTGAATTTTGTTCGTCCGACTGGATATAAATTTCTAGTTGGTCGGAACAAAAAAACACAGCGCCAACAACTTTTGCGTTCTCGTTCCAAACAAATAACTGTAAATATTGGAGAGCACTAAATTAGGGCTGGCAGTTAAATGTTGATATGATATAACGATGGCACGGATAGTTTTATAGCGCAATCACGGGCATATTCCAAACATTCGTTATGTCGCTCGTCCGGATTTACGGGATAGCTGTTATCCTCGCAGTTGAAGCGAGTTGTAGCAGATATTAATTCCAGAATGACAGATAATCAGACCACAGCCACAATGGCGCACATTGTTTCCCGGAAGTAAAGGGTCGGAGACGAGAGGAGACGGGCATAGTTTGCAGCAGTAGCAATGGCAATAGCTTCACCACTACCGCCAACAGCGCCACTACTGTACGCTCGACACACATAACCGTTACCTTCATCCAGGTACTTTTACGTCCTACTAATTAATGTCGGCGACGTCCATAAACGAGATTCTGCAGAAAGCTCAGGCAGTCGCTTCACGGTCTTACTAAAAACTTCTATAAAAGTCTAACGACAAGCAAAAAGCTTCACATACGCGACCCGCTTGAAGGGGCGCCATAAAATCTCGGTACTCATTCCCCAGGCGGTTATGACTCAACAAGAGTGCAATCGGAGAGGGCCGTGAGTGGCCTCCGTCATAAAACAAAAGGAACCCCCCAGCCCTTGGCATGCATTCGCACTTTGCTCGCCCTAGAGTGTTGCAACTCTCCAGCAGTCAACACTAGCAGGCTTAAGAGGAAAAGACAAGTGTCAAAGAGCTTCGCTATACCTACATTCTCTGAGTACAAACTCTGACACTCGATACGTCAAAAGAGCTTTCCGCTAACGCCCCGACTGCTTAGGGTCAGTTTGCTTCGACCCTCGCAACATATAAACCCTTCCGATCCCCTGCCGTGAATCATAAGAGCGAATGCTCGCAAAATCCGGAAGCTTAAACAGCAATTAAAAGAATTAACGAGGAGCACAAGATAAAAATCCTGAGAGACATAAATAACAGAACATAGAGAAAACTTTGGAGTCGCTAAACACCAAGTTGTTTTAAAAATAGAAGCAGGTCAAGATTAGATTCTTGAGGCACACCCGAGAGAACACCCATAAAGCTGTAAAACGTCTGTAAATTTAGAAGGCAGAATGCCCAAGACGAACAAAACCTCTAAACTTTGGAAATTTTATAAATGATCCGGATATAAAATTTTTACCTTCATCATAACTGTAACAAAATATAAAAGGAAATTTAAATAAAAAGATTATTCCACAACTTTATTTTCTCCATCAATAACCAAGTCATATATTTTTATTTTTGCAATTTCTGATGTACATGTTACATGCTAGGTGAAGTAATCTTCTAAATTAGATTTGTTTCTCTATACGGGCTGCTTTGGAACTGTAAATTATATAGATTTTCTTCATTTTTATGCGCAGAATTTTGAAATTTCATAAGAAAGCAAGTTTATAATGCTGTAAATTTCCCTGGGAAAAATCATGTTGCTATATAAATTCTCGGAAACAAGTTACGATCTAGGTCCTGTGCATGCACATTAAAAATCCTTTTTTGTTTTGGAACAATAGGCATACAACCACAACTTAAATTCGTTTTTTTTACGTTGGTGGTCAACTCCAGTGGAAATGATGTTGTATAACGACCGACAATAATGCTTTGCCATTCTACCTTTTTTATTTTTTTTTTTCTTTTTTTAGAACAAAGTGCACTTTAATTGAGGATTTTAATTTTAATTCGCTCTTCGTAATTTGGAAATTAATAATTCATCATGAAGGAATTCGGTAGGTGTATAATATATGAAAATGGCCCATAATTTAACGATTAAAATTTTTCATTATTTTTACTTTAATTCTGCAAAATACATAAATTAAAGCTGTTGGGTCACCGGCAAAAAATTATCTTGCCACCAAGATATCCTAAAGGGTAAAATTGGCAAGTTTGAATTCAGGTGTTGGTAATATCGTTATCTTGTGTAAACCAATTTTTGAATTGATTTCTACCTTCTACCTACATTGAGCTTCTAGTCTTCTATCCATAACCAACTTGGGAATAAGTTTCAAGGTGCGTTCATTACACTTACGTACAGTGTGTTCCATTTTCCATGTTTTCATGAAACATCACGGTTATTAGCAGAGAGTGGTGAGGTTGGCATTGTTGTTCTGATGATTTTTAGGTCAACTATAATATTAGACTCTACGTGTAACTTGAAAATAATAGATGGCAAGGAAATCTGAAACATTTCGTTGTATTCACTGGTAATGACCCTACATAAATCTTTAATAACAGTTTTCATTATTTCAACAGTAAAAGAATAGCACCTAGAAAAAATGATAAATTTTGGATTGTTGTGACTTACATGTTCTGATGAAAAGGCACCTACCTGGAAACAGCAAAGACTCATTCACTCATTGGCACTGTTTGCTCTACAGAGTAAAAAGGGTAAGTATAGTCTTTAGATATCTTGTACTAATTATACCATTCAAGAAGAAAAATGCACTATAAACCCATAACGATTGCAATATACCAGCATAGATCAAGCACAACAAGAGTTTGCCGCATTCCACCATATCACACGACAGTTCAACTTCAGCATTCACAATATCAACTATCAGTCACAATTCCGTTATCGTTTCTGGTTTTATTTCATCATCAGTTCGCTAAGAGAGAACATGCACTGTTTCCAAAACAAAAAACGCATTCTGCCTTTGAAAAAGAAAAAAATTGATAATCAGATTTACGTCCGACCATTTCAATGTCTCATGTTTCGATGCCTCGTATCAGCACGATTTTTACAAACACCTACAACTTAAACTTCGGTCGCTGCTGCTTGCTTATTCACCACAACGCCCGGTTTTTCTACCCGTACATACACCAAAGTGCGGTTGGACAAGAAAGTTTTCCATATTGGCCAACATTGGCAAGTCAGAAGTTAATACTACAAAACGTCTTCATTCGCCAATCACTTTGTACACATTGTGTCATGTTTTTCAGATAAATGTTAAAGCTCACTCAGCCATAGCCTTGCTTCACCAAGAAGGCAAATCGGAACGCGCTATAGTTGTTCAACTAAAAATGTCAAACGCTTACCTATGCTTTTCTCCCGTTACGTTAGGTTAGCTCTTTGTTGAAACCGTAAAATAAGAAACATTGAGACTGGATCAAAAACAATTGTAAAAAGTGTCTTGAACTCATAAGATCTGAAATTCGTTAAAATCAAGAAGAAAAGTGATTGCTTCAATATGTAGTGTCAGCGGTAAGCCTTAGAGGTTGGTTTTATAATGGTTTGGCGTGCCTTCTCTAAATTGGACTAGGAGACCAATACTTATTGATAGAATATTAAATAGAGAGCGCTTTAAACAGTTTTTGGGAAAGCACTCTAAATAGGTCGGTGACTGATTGGAGATGGTTTCATTATACAATAGAAGCATTCCTCCATGTTGTGTAGAACGTTTATTCAGCAAGAATAATTGTATAAGATTTGGAGATAGCTGCCCTGCATCTACCTCAAAAATAAGTAAGACATCAGTATTATCCCTATGTCGAAAACAATTAAAATCTTTCTTTTTGCATTTTCTTTGTTTATTGATACTACTGTAATAAATAAAACCACTTTTAGAAAATTATCAACAATTTGCTTTATTTTTTATAGACTGTTCTCTCTATTCCGCTGTAGTCTTAAACTTGTGACCTGCAGTGTATTAAAGAAGATCTGAATAGATTTAATTGCTTTCTGTTCAAATAATTAATGTGGAAAAAAATCCGTGAGGTGCGGTGTCATGAAGAAGATCAATTGACTAGAGGTGTAGATGCATTTCTAGTTTTAGCGCAGATACAATATGGAAATGCAACAGACCCATGAAATTGCTTTTTTTGAGTTCCTTCTCGAGCTTTTACCTTCAGTATCCTTTACGCAAAAGCCAATGTTTAGCTTTTTGGCAGCTGGAATGCAACTTTCT
>VTPC01090730.1:409322-426093 GCA_011009095.1 Ignelater luminosus
TAACTCCGACTTTTCACAAATTTTCGTAAAACTTTGTAACATGTTATTACTACTTAATGAACTACTTGCTTTGAATTGTAATATCCATGTTAAAGTTTTTAGATATTCTTCATGCAGTCACAAGAGTATCACTTTAAAATATGTCTATTTGGATGCAACTCCGACAAGCAGTAATCGCAGCGCAGATGTGTCCACTTTACCTAGACACTATAAAATAATTACAGGAACAATCGTAACGGTATATTCACCCCCAGATAGACCAGACTTTTTTCTATAAGTGACGAAGTATTTTAGTTAATTTTTACAAACTTTGGAATTTGGAATTTTGGCCAGGTCTTATGAAATCTGGACCACAGTGCGTTGGGATCACTTAATAGTAATAGGTGGCTAAAAATGAATTCGAACTAGGACAACACAAGTCAATAGTGAAGAATTTTGATAGAGTTTGAGTTTAATAAGTGTGCTAAAACATGCTTTTACATTTCTGGTGTCTAACCTATTTTCTTCTTTCTTTGATATTATTTGCAGTATATAATTTACTTACCTTATTAGGGCTTGATTCTTTGCAGTGTTAAGTATCTTCGATATTTAGGTTTTTCAATTAGTTGCATTGCATTGTTTTCCTTTAATCCATTCTATTTCAACCTTCCTTTTTTGAATCTTGGACCGATTTTAAGCAAATATAGGCAAAACACTTTTTGTTCAAAGTCTTAAAGTCTTGAACACGTTAAAACTTGTTTGTTTATCTGTTTGTATGTTCTTGATTAATTCCAAACCTACTGATCGGATTGCTATATGAGCAAACGATTTTTTGTTTACCTATATAATCTTAAAATCTCGACCATGCTAAATTTTGTTTGTTTGTTTGTTTGTATGTTTATTATCTGGAAAAACACTGAACCGATTTCAATTTGATTTTAACTTGCGTACAAGGTATACTTACGCCCGTGTAGGCTAAATACAGTATATGAGCAAACCATGTTTTTCTTAAAATCTTGAGCATGTTGTATGTTCCCAATGATTTGCAAAACCTACTGGACCGATTTAGGTACGGTTTTCACTTGCGCGCAGAATATGTGTCTTTGATCTAAATGAGCTAAATGAGCAAACAATTTTTTGTTTACAATTTCCAAAATTGTGCCACGAAGGGTACTCACAAACTAAATTATCTCTTATAAAAACAAATACATCAGCAAAAATTAACTTTAGAGCAGATATCTCGCTAAAATGATTTAGTTCTAGTAGTCAAGCAAATAGTAAAACATACGAATGTGTTTTGTTATATATACGAGCCAATTTGGCCAGTTTGGTCATACATGAGTGTAAAGAAGGATACTTTTATGTACAGATTTATAAATAACACAAATTAAGATATCAGATAATATTGCTATAATTTATTATTAAACAAAATACATTTCAGTTTATACATTGTTTTCCATATAATTTTCTATCATTAACACAATTTTCATATTTCCAATTTCCTCTGCTAAGTCAAGAGCAGTTTGATTCCAATGATTTCTTAATGCAATATCTATTTCATGCGAAAGAAGTACATTTACAATATCTTCACGTCCCTTTTGTGTAGCCAAATGAAGAACTGTGTCTCCTTTTTTGTTTGGCTTGTTAATTTCTACCTTACAATTCTCTAGCATTTGAGTTACCATATCAAGATCACCTCTTTTCACTGCAAGATGAAATACGCTTTGTCCATTTTTATTTCCTATATTAACATCAGCACCACTCTTTATCAGTAGATTTATAACGTCCTTGTTATTTTTGAGAAGAGCCATATGAAGAGCCGTGTTGCCATTTTTTCGTTGTCTTATATTAATATTTTCTTTTGATATAAGTTTTGGTACGAAATTAAGGCAATCGTGTTTTATTGCTAGATAAAGAGGAGTCTCACAGAGTTTATTTGTTTTGTTAATATCTGCACCACAATCAATTAATCTTTCTATTGCTTTTGTATATCGTTTTGACAGTGCTAAATGAAGCAGAGAATTTTCGTCATCTTGTGAGCACTTATTGATGATATTGTCTGCTTTTAAATTCAATACCATTTTATTTACTATCTCTTCATTGTTTAGGTCACTTAATGCATATGCAAAGGATGTATCTCCACAGACATCTTCTAACATAACATTTGCACCGTTAGAAAGTAATTCTTCTACAATATCAATATGTCCTTCCTCTAAAGCTAATTGAAGTGCTGTTTCTCCATTGCAATTTTGTTTATCGACAATAAGATGGTTAGATAAAATCTTATCAATTATATCATAACAACCACTTCTAGCTGCACAATGGAGTGCAGTTTCTTTCTCTTTATTTATAATATTAACGTCTGCACCGTTCGATATAAGTAGCTCTGCAACTTTTGGATATTTTTTTATTAAAGCCAAATGAAGTGGTGTGTTTCCTTTCTTATCTTGTATATTATTTACAGCACCTGACAGTAGTACTTTCTCTGCAATTTTATTGTGACCATTTCTAATTAAAATATGAAGAATCGTATCATTACAATAATTTGGTATATTTACATCTGCTCCGTGAGATATAAATAAATCTACAATATTTTCATTAGTTATGCAGTGACGCAATGCCGTTTCGCGTGCGTTGTTTACAATATTCAAATTTGCACCATGTGAAATAAGTAATTCTACCGTATCAGTTTTATTTTTTGCAGATGCCAGATGAAGTGGTGTATTGCCCCTGTTATCTTTCTTATCGATAAGATCCTTTGTTAACAAATTACTAACAAGTTCTCTATGTCCACATTGTACTGCATAATGAAGTGCTGTTTCGTTTTCATTATTTTCTAAATTAATATCAGCCCCGTTTGAAATTAGCATTTCAGCTGATGCTAAATATCTTTTCATTAATGCTAAATGAAGTGGCGTATTACCTCGGTCATTTTTTCTATTAATATCTGAATTGGATATGATGATTTCTATGACATCATTAAGGCCATTTTGCGCTGCCAAATGAAGAGCAATCTCATTTTCGTTATTTTCAACGTTAACATCAGCTCCATTAAAGATTAATGATTTTGCTATTTTGCTATTGCATTTAATTAGCGCTAAATGTAAAGGAGTATTACCAAAAATATTTTTTTTATTATTGACGAAACCTTTTAGAATAATTCCCTGCGCGATTTCGTCGTAACCATTTTCAATCGCATAATGAAGTGGTGTTTCGCCCATCTTATTTTGTAAATTGCCATCACTACCGTTGAAAAGTAAAATCTCGGCAATACTCAATTGTCCTTTTTTTAAAGCCAGATGAAATGGAGTGTTACCATCGATATTTTGGTTGTCATTAATTCCATTTTTATTTACAATTATTTTAAATATATCTAGATAATTCTTTTGAATGGCGTAATGAAGGGAAGATTCGCCTTTTTTATTTGCTACATTACCATTTGCATCGTTAACGAGAAGTATTCTTGCTATTTCAATATGATTTTCTCTTAAAGCTAAATGTAAAGCGGTGTCATCAGCATAATTTCGTTTGTTTACATTCGCACCTTTAGATAAAAGTAGCTTTGCGTTTTCTAGACAACCGTGCAAAGCTGCGTAATGGAGTGGAGTATTATTATCGTGATCCCATTTGTCTATATCTGCACCTTCTCTTAAAAGCTTTTCTACGTTGTCTTTGGAATCGAAAATGATTGCGTAACGCAAATCAGTATAACGACCATTAATATATCCTGAATAGGCGCTTTTAGACTGTAATAAATCTAATATGGTCATCGTTTCAAAATCGATTTTGTAATTTGAAATTCTTCCATTACAACTGTACATATTTTTAAAGTAGGTATTAACATTTACATTTCCATCTACGTTTTTTAAAAGAAAATCCCTCGAGGCAAAGTACGGTAATAGCAAATTAAATAACGATTTGTAGTTTAGTACAGCGCAATAACCCAGATAACTTTTTTTTAATTCCAGTTTTATATTAACATTAATAGTTGAAGGTTTTAATTTCTCATAAATCTTTTCTGCAACGGCCAAAGAATTATTAGCAAGGGCATAGTCTAAAGGGTTATACCCTAATATATCTTTCTTAATATCCAATATTTTATAATCTGGAATTTGTTCAATAATATTAAGCATTCCATCTTCCTGGTACAGTTTTGAATTTAAAAATCTTGTCGATTCAGAAGTAGGATGGAAATTTGCATATTTATGATACATTAATGGAAACTGAACACTATAAAGACAAAGCATATGCAAAACAGATCTACCACCTTTATCAATGGTATCTATAGAATATAAATTTAAATATTTTTTAATTTCATGGAAGTTCTTGTTTATTATAGCCAAGTGCAAAGGGCATTTCTCGGCTAGAAGAAGATCGAAAATGCTAAATAAAAATTTATAATCTTCACTGAATCTCTCCTTGATTAAAATCTTAGCATTTTCCTCGTGAATATTTCTTGATAACCAATCCGCCGCTAGATATTCAGCAAATGTGCGATGAATAAAATTTATTTCCAGTTTCTCATTGATTGTAATCACTCCTTCTCTTTGTAAAAATTGGATTTTATGAGGATCACTTCTGTAATAATCAAGTTCCTTATCGATATCTACTAAATGATGGTGTAGAGGGAAGAGGAGCTTTAATGCAAAAAGAGATTGGTGTTCTCTTATTTTGTCATCATTTCCACATTTTGCACATAATACGTTCATTTTATTTTCAATGAAATTTTTGTATAAATACAATAAATTAAAATTAATCGCTGATTTAGTTAAACCACCACTAGAATGTTCATAATCATTTAAAAACGCTTCAGCTACTAGTTTTGTGTACAAAGGAACGCTAGTTAAATCATCATTTAAATGTTTTTTGCATAAATCCAATAACCCATCGACAAATGTGTTTACATCCATAATAATACTGTTAGCATAATAATTAATTAAATATTCCTTTTTATCATTAATTGTGAAAGGATTTAAATCGACACAAAACGTGCGAAATTTCTCTTCTAGATAACTCTTCATTACTGGCCTGGTTGTTATCCAAATAGAAAAATCTTCATCATAAAGGCATTTAGCAAATTTAGTCACTTCTTCTTTATAGCAAACAGAAATCTCGTCAAATCCATCCAGTAACAGAATTAAATCCCTTTTCGCAATAAAATTTTCATAAATGGCCTGGATTAGTTGAACATTCCTGTAGTTATGCATGTTTATAAAATATCTTACGTGCTCAACTGCATTTTTATTTAAATTATTAATATTCTCAAAATAGCTTTGATGCTCGTTCAGATTTATTTTTAAAATTAACTTGTTTATGTTAGCTTTATTAGCAACGTAGTCTATTAAGGTTGATTTTCCCATACCTGGAGTTCCACTTATTAAAGTTATACGCCTAGATAAGTGATCTAATATGTCAGTTTCACTTTGTAAATTAATTTGAAATTTTTTAATTTTTTCTATACAACCATAAGAGTCTTTCCATTCTAAATATCGATCATCATAGACACTCAAATAATGAATTGCTGAATAGGATTTGTGATTTTCTATTTCTTGCTTGAAATCAATGTTCTTATTACTTATAAATATATTTTTATTTTTGTTTTTGATATTATTAAGACAATTTTGAGAATCTTCGATTAAGATACATTGATCTTTAACCTCGTCTAAAACATCCATTTCAATAAATATTTTAGTGGTACTTCTTTTTATTAAATTTTCAGTAAGAAACTTCAATTCATTACCAACGTTAAGAGTCCCTAATAAAACTTTTATTATGTCACTACATTTTATAAACTTAAACATGTTCTCATTTACAAGATCCCTTAGTAAAACAGATAACCTTCCTTGAAATGTTATTGGCAAGTTTAAAATTTCTTTCTTGTCTTCTTCGTTTAAATCACTGAGTGTCTTGAAAATTGTGTTTGAAGCGTCGTTTTTAGAGAGAGTTAATTCTGGTGATAAAATTATAGCATTGTAGGAATAATTTGATAAACTTAAAATTTGTTGGATGTGTAACAAATCTTGAGAATTGTTAATTTCAAGTAGAAGTGGTAGCTTTTTATTTTTCCATAAATTGTTGTAGATTTCTAGTTTGCATTTTGGAATATCGCTACAGCTATTTTTGATTTCTAAATTGATGTAATTTAATAAGAATTTTAAAACATCTTGGTCACAATTTTCAATAATTGTAATCTTCTTGTCTTTAATAATATTTTTCCATAGGTTCATTCCATTAAGATTAAAATCAAATTTTTCTTCCTCTTCGAAATTTATTCCATAAATATAATCATTTAAGAGTATTTCTGTAACTGTATCAAAAATATTTTGTTTTGTTAAACATTCATTTGTACAATTTTCCTTTAGAAAATTCAAGAATTGCATTGTAACCTTATCAGTTTCAATTTCATTATTTTTAATTATATTTTGTATCAGTCTTTTAATTTCTAAATCAATTTGTTCCATAGATATTGATTCATTACATAAATAGAAATCGTTTTCATAAATTTTTATCCTGTCTGAAGTTTTAAATTTGAACAAGTCTAATTTTAGAAAATCCGGGATATTTTCTTCCTCTGCCTCCTTCCAAATAAACGCTTTATCGCTTATTATATTCCCATTCGTAAAAAACAAGATCTTAATGTTCTCAATTTCGTTTGATTTAAATTTTTCCGATTTTAAATTCATATCCAAGTTAACATTATCATAAAAGCTTTTTATTAAAGAGAAATCTCCAGTTGGTGCTAAAAATTCTTTTTCTTTTATGTCCTTCGGATCGTCCTCGTATTTTATTCTCAATATATACATCATACCACCTTGATATAAAATAATGTTCCCAAAAGGAACAACACCATCAACATTAAAAGTAATCCAAAACTTTTCGTCGTAGTTTTCTTGAAAAACACAATGTAAAGAAAACAGAGTCGCTATTTTCAGTCCATATTCTCTATTGGAATTTTTTGTAATATCCTTCACCATCGCAGCCGCCTCCTCCATGTTGTGTCTCTATAAAAATAAAATTCGAATTACTTTTGTTTTTTGTGTTTATTTTCTTATTTTAGTACTTATAGGTTTACCAAGATATTAAAACTATAAATCAAAATTATTTTTTTTATAAGCACCAAAGGAGGAAACTCGTACAAGCTGAACTAATACAATATCAAGGTATAGATCTGCAATAATAATTCTCCAAAGGTTTGATATCAATCGGGTAGATAAAATTACTGGAGTGATGATTAATACGTGCGTTACTGAGAAAGCAACAGAAGTTATAAAAATAAACTTTCATTAACTATTATCAAATTAATTGAGTGGAGATGGTATCACTTTTACTACTTTTTTGTGTTCAATCAATAAAACGCGTAGGATCATACCGATCGTTTTATGTAATCTTGCTTCTAACGCCCTTGAAACAACATGGTACTAGAAATAAAACCATTTAAACGCTTGTTTTTATATAAAAGCACTGGGAACTTAAAAAAGAAACAAATAATAGTCAATTTTCATATTCATTTTTATATTATCTTCAGAAATGTTAAAAGTTCACGTCTATACATATATTGCTATGGATTCCAGAATGCAAATTATATCAACTTCCATGAGACTTCTTTTTATTTTAATCAAAAATACACGGCTTTTTAAGTTCAAACACAAAAAATGGGTTCTCACAGTGAATTAGTAAGAATTTAGATATTGTGAACCCTCACATAGTGAAAAAGCCTTTATAAGAATTTGCAGTTATTAGAAGATTCGTATAAAAAGGAAGGCCAAGAACGAAGCCAAAGAGTCTTTTCTTGCACAATCGTGAAATCAACAACAAAACTTTATTTTTTTCTTTTCGTTGTTAGGTAACCCATCAAAGCCATCAAAACTGCAGAGTCTGATGTTGCCCGAAAGTAGTAAGCTCCCTCCACCATTTTCAAACGTCTAATGTACTACATCCGCCGCTAAATTCCTATGCTGCCCAGGTTGCTTCTGAAAAGTGCTTAGTTGTCTCTTCCTTTTCTTTTCCTCCTTCTGCCCTCACAGTCTTTGTTGTCATCATCATCAACACCATATTCAAGAACAAGCTCCGTCACTGTTGCGTCGTGTTGATTGGATGTCCTTTGCTAATAATTCCACAACCATCGTTTCAACAATATTAATTCTTAAAACAACGCGACGTACTGATATCACTTCGTTGCGGGTTTTCAGGCTTTTTATAAAGACGATTTACATTAATGAACGAGGACTTTCGCTGATGCTTCTTGCCGACTCTTCGACTGTTGGCTTTACCAGTGTCTTGTGTTAAGCATATAGACAAGAACTTGGTTGGTGTTTAATCTACCATCCTTCATCATCTCTCGATCTAGCTTGCCCCTCCAGCCAGGAAATTAGAGAGTCTGTGATCTGCTTAGCTACCTCGCCATCCACTTCGGTCGACATTGACTCAAACCTGATGCTGCCGACAATCCGCTACAACTTCACGGGGTATTTCGGAAAAATTGTGGAAATCATCATCTTGCCAATTCATACAAATGTAAAACATAAAAAACCATGAAGAATCATACCATAATAGTATACAGCTGTGAAAAACAAATAATGCAAATACAGTACTGCGTCAAGATTGTGGAGATTTTGATTAAATCCATCCATGAAAGTAGTGAGACATTTCTTACCTCTGAAGCATTTTTAAGTGCAATGTTTACAGAACGCTGATCTACTATGATATGACGTTACTTTTGTGGTGCCATTTCAATCGATTAACTTTCTAAAAACGAACTAAAATAGATAAAAAAAGAATATAACTAAAGAAGACTCTCCCATCATACATAGCTTTTCTTATTGTTATTTCGTTTTTCTTCTTGATACGCAAAAAAAATGTAGATTTTGAGGCATTTCTCAGCTCTAAGTGATTTATGCTCTGAAGACACAGGTGGTATAGACAATCATCATCATTTAGATTTTTTCATGCAATAAGGTCCTGGAGAAGTAACCAATACCCACATTCCATATTTCTCAAAGATTGTTGGACTGCATGGTACATCTTGTAAAACAGTGACATTTTGAAAAACACATTTATCAAAAACAACAATCTTGACAATATTTGGGGCGTATAGCAAAACTCTCTCTTCAACAAAATTTTGAAAAATGAGTTAAATATGTCCCTGGAGAGCAGATTTTCTAAAGAATATTGTGGTGACGTTATTTTGGACCAGAGCTTGCTGTTTGATATGGAAATAAAGTAACAAAATGCTGCGTTAGATGCAAAACTCACTCTTTGCTTTGACAGATTAGCAAAGTATCTGTTTGCATTTCGGCCAATATGCATCTTTGTATTTTGTCATGTGATCTGCACATACACATTGTTGAAATGTTTATTATTGTCGTAGGCAGTTTTTAATTTACTTGCAGCAAGAACAGAAAATGAGAAACAACCCATTATAACCGAACAGAAAGTGCATAAACCGAAAGCGGCTGCTTTTTTCAAACTACTTCAAACAGAAGCTAAAGAAACCTTTTCATTCGACGGTCATAAAGATTTGGTTCTACCTAAATTACCAGATTAAGCGTGTTACTTTAGTCAATAGATAAGTTATTACAATTTTGCTATTGTTAATAGTAGTTCTAAAGGAAGACGCCTAGATCCTTCCCATGTTGTGGCTTATAGTTGGGTAGAAACTGATGCAGTCAAAGATTCAAATGCAATAGCTTTGGCAGTGTACAACACGTTTTAAAACACTTTACTTTTCAAGAATCAACTACTACTGTACGCCTTTTTGTCGATGGCTGTGAAGGCCAAAACAAAGACAGTACCAGGATTGCAATGATTTCATGATGCCTCCTAAAAAATGCCCCAAAGACAAGTTTTTCCAATGGTTGGCCACTCATTTATGCCTCCAGATCTAGTGTTTGGTTTGATTGAAAAAAAAGCATAAAAAAGAAGTCCACTGTTGTACAATCTAATGAATACGATGAAATTGTTAAACAACATGCAACACTTAGGAGCACTGACCAATGGGCCATTTCTGACTGGAGGACGGATGCGAAACAAGTTGCCTGGTTCCTGGCATTTCCAATTCAATACTAGTAAACAATTTATTCTAACTCGAAACGGTGAAGAAAGCATTGCTGTATAAGGTAAACCAAACTATTTTTCTAACATTGAAGTGGCAAAACGAGTGTGCAAGAAAGGTAAAAAAAGTTTCTGCATTGTCTCCCAATCCTCTTCCATTTGGAAAGTAGTTTACAGGGGATAAAAGCAGCCTTGATCGCCTACTAATATCTCATTTCGGTACCGACTGAAAAACTAATCCGAACTTCTGTTTTACAATAATGTATTATTTCCATCTAGTACAAATTCAATACCAGAACAAAGTGCTGGAGCTTCTTCTGAAAAACAGTGCCACAATCCCCAGTATTAAGACCTCGAACTTTAAGTTTGCAAAGGGAATTACACTGTGTCGATTTATGCGGTTTGATTATTAAATATTTTCAATGTTTTAAAGAACTGCGCCTTTGGGTCTAAACAATCAAATACATTCAGTTTTCTCAATTACTGTATTATAAAACAAAATTCAGTGAATTATTAATGTTGCTTTTGCCTAATTTTGGCAAACATTCAGCTGTAAAAGTATCTCTTTGAAACAGTTGGGTGCAAAACTACTCTTTATAATTTTAAATCCTGAATTTCTACTTTATCAATAACCAGTCACGTGTGCAATACATACAAATGATTTCTAAATGAGTGCTACCATCTACTGTGAAAAGTTTTTACTCGAAAATGGAAGGAATTCAATCCAGGACGATTTTTCCAGACATCTCGAAACTATCAAATCAGCAAAGAGTGAGTTTTGTCTCTATACGCCTTATTTGATCATCCAGAAGATGCAGTAAGATAGAAGATCTTTCTAATGTAGATTGGGCTTGGACTATTTAGATATTTCGAAATACGTGAAACTCCACATTGGAAACTTGCTTTCAATCATTTGGCATTTAAGAAGAACCATGCATTGCCAAAATTGAAAATTAATTTGGATTCTCTGTTATCGGATGTTATCTGCGATTTTTAACCGGAAATTCTTGCCAGTTCTAAATAAGATAGGATTTTAATTTCTTCAGTCCAACTTTAATAGTTTGATACTACAGTTACTATTGCTAATAGAATATTTATTCAAATGTATTTCTTTGTAAGCTTGCAATCGTTCTCCAAATGTAAGGTTTTGTTTGCAGAAGTAATACAATTCAAAGCTTCCCTTCTAAGAGTATTTTGAGTTTGAATGCAGCAGCTCTAGACTGATGAGCAATTAAATTCCGCCTTCTTCAATCTTGCCTTGTATAGTTGACTTCACTAGGTTGTGCTTACTTTTCTCATTACATAACTAAACCAATCCAGTTTCTTCTTCGGATTGTTTTTATTAACTTTATATCTTTGTTCATAACATCAAGTATTTTTTTATAGTTTATAAAATATTTTTGTGCTACCTTTCTTTGTTCATACTTTTTAAAAAAACATTACATTAATTGAAATTGTAAAACAAGGTAAGTCTCTGCTCTCTTTTTAAAATACCTCGAATGCTTCAGGTCTCTGTTGGGCTTTTTAGGCTAATAAAATCTTCTCTTTTCGAGGCTTGTAAGTAATAATCTAAGTACGTAAATGGTGAAATTTTACTCATTGCCTAACGAGAATATTTTAAAAAAACTGAACAGTACCATGCAAATTTCAAATCTGGGCATTATTCTCAAAAGGTTTGACGATTCTTTAAACTGATCTGGTCTTTTGAGTTAATAAAGTTTTCTAGTCCAATTTGGATTTTTTTTTTTGATAAATGGAGTATTTTTGATCAATTGATTTTTGAAATTCTACTGAACATATTACCAAACTTTTTGTAACAACTAACTAGCCGAGACTTACAACTAGACGTGAGTAGAAGTGGGGTAATAAATAACTAAAGCATAGACAGAAAATAATTTTAAGTCAAAATTCCTCTTAAATACTCCTCAAATTCCTAAAGGATAAGTAGAATCTTTTTTGACAAAAATCGTTAAGGAAAGGTGATTTTAACCTAAGAAGTTATACCATTACATGAATTTAATTTTGATGATGTCTCAGGAGATATGGAAGACATCTCTCTTACCATATGATTATTCATGCTCCCATAGCATTTCTGTTGAGCTGGTACTTTTGAATCATTTTGCTAATCTCATAAAAGACTTATGTTAACCAGTTTTGATCAATCAAGACCGCAAGATGCTATCAAGCGACTGGTGCTGATAAATTATCTTTTGAAACAATAAAAACACTTTTAATACCTATGCCAAAACCAGGCAAAATTTAGCTTTTTAAACGCACTGCATGGAGAGAATATTTGAAAAAGATGATAAGCAGATAAAACAGACAGGTGCTTAACAGGATGTCTGTAGGAACAGAGTCCACGTTGTAATCTGTTTCTAAATTAACACAGCAACTTTGACTTTTGAAATTTTGCATTTGATTTCATTCCAGCTGCTGATTTTATACCTTTCTTGGCCTTCTGTCTATGAGCAGTAAAAGGCAATAACTAGTTTGCTGCTTTTAGAATATTTAAAAATGTTTCTTAATCTAGAATCTTATATTACGTAGCTGTCATGGAACCCAATGCAAAGTTTCAAACTCAGGCGAAAAGAAGTTAAGTTTTCTTTCCTGCAAATCTATTACCCATTTTGTACATTACAAGTTAGCTTCTGTCTACCCAACTGTCTATTTCAGTTCAAGAGTAAAGACCACAAATGTAAACGCTGTACACTCACCTGGAATTCTCCTTTCATTAACGTTTCAGAACGGATTGTACTGACTGCCTTCAATTTCCAATTTATACTATAGAGTAGCACTATACTTAAAATAAGTCACGTGTGCGGTAGAGAAGATTATGGCAGAAAGTTTTTCGGTGTGCTACATGAATTATTATTCTGTAGAAGTTTCTTATCACAGTGATGCTCGTCTATATCTTCAAGCCCCTGAAATGAAAAAATAAGAAGAATGATAATATAAGATATTGATCAGAAATCTGATATATAATAATAAAGTCTTCAAGAATTACACAGAACAAGACAAACACAAACTTTCAACTAGTTTCTGTCAATATCCTGAAGAGCATACTGCAAGTAACTGGTATTCCAAATTGTATTCGGTCGATACTGAAACGACATAAGTAGGTATCCTCCAGAAGTTTATTTCTAAAGTTTTCTTTTATTAAGTGACTTTAAAGACATCACAAACGCTTTAAAACCTTGTAGCTGTGATACATATTACTAGGTGATGTATGAAAGTCGAGATTCCTCTTTACCCAAGGCAAACTTCGATCTTAGATCAACAAACCTCTTCGGAAAGAATAATTGAAAAAATCGTCCAGAATGAAATTGTGATGATGTCGCGTTCTATCATATTGTTTACGTAAGATAAGACAGAGTCACTCCTCTTTTCTCGTTGCTCTTGCATTCTAATAAAGAGTAATTACAATACCAAGCGAAACCTTTCACTTAGGGACTCAAAATTCAGATCAGATGAAAAGGGCACAGGAACGCATATATACGAGTTAAGGCCTATGGTTGAATCAAGAATACTGCGAAAAGCGTTGGTTTCAATTGCTGAAGTTTTTGCAATCTTAACTTGTAGAACGTTTATGTTTGCATGCATGTACACAAGATGTCCCAGTAAGATCGTAATCTTTCGTAACTAGGTTATTTGTAAAGCTAAAACAATGATCTGGAAATTGTTAGTTTTGGAATTGAATGTTGTTTAACAAGTAATTTTAAATTTTTTTCAAAGACATGGTATCATGCAATGCCATACAATAATACAATAGTATAGAATATTACTCATGTGATATCGTTTTTACCGTATAAAATTGTAAGTACGATTTTTGTTTTTTATCTCTTTTCTCAATTTTCTATTTAGCAAAATATTTTTAATACATACTTGTAAAAGGATGTAGCTTTTTTACAATAAATTTTTAATGCCCGTTAGATTTTTGTTTTCGCAAACTTCAAATATTTACGCATCTAAATTACCATCAAATCCAAAAACATCATCGGAACTGAAACAGACCTAAATTGTTCCATTGAATTCTGATTACAGCTTGTTTGCTACAGTATCTGGATGCCGTTACAAAAAAGCTATGCAAATAACCAACGGCGTTATCAAAATTAATTTTTTTGATCAAAGAGTTTCGTGTTAATGTTTTAACAAGAATTCAAGGTGTTTTCCATTGAAATTTAATTAAGACATGTCTGTGTGTGTACATATTGTACGTGTAGCGAAGTATAAATTAATTTTTGCAATAATAAGCCAGGCAATGAAATTATCTAGTCCGAAATAACGCTTTTATGTTAATTAAAGCGGAACACATCGAAATATGAAACGCAAATGCGCTCGAACTGTAAATTAATCCGATTTAACAGGGACTAAGTTAAATGCTATAAACATGTATCCGAGCCATAACACACTTTTACCATTAGCCTGGAGTGGCTCTTCCGGTCGGCGCCCAGCCGGACGCTACAACACAAACAGCCAGCAAAATGGCCGCCAGAATTAATATCATTGCAAACTATTCATGTTCTTTTTTGCACCCAAAAGTCGTTTACTTCCAAGTCTAAACTAAATTAAGTCTACCCCGGGGTGTCAAGTACGGCATAATATATTGGAGGATGCAGTCAATGCAACGACGACGACGCTCTTTTCTCACTCCTTCGAAACCAGCTGCAATAAACCGATGTTAAAATAGTGTCGGCGCGCTTATCAAGAAAACGCTAGGGAGATTGGGCACATATGGGACACAACCTAATCGGACAGGTTATTTAGTGCGGACCGGTGCTGTGGATGTCGCGAGGGACGCACTCGTCACGTGAGAGCGGCGGCTACACCGCTAATTTACGCCGCTGCGCCACCACGACCTGTGTTGTGGGAGTTTACCCCACGCTGCATGGGTTAACGCGGTCATGTTTCGGATCTAGTAATTAGAGACATCTTTTTCAATGATATATTACCAAATTGCAACGCCTGTGTGCAACATCAAAACCGCTACCTACTTAAATAAACAACCCCCAATGCGCCAATAACTTTGCGAATTCATTTTCTGTTTATTTCGAACGCCCTTCAGACATAACGTTGATGCATAGCTACAAAACTGATTGCTGTGAGAAAGTGAAATAACAGATTTCAGCACAATGCGTTTCCTGCTGTTGTTCCATTTAACCCAGATTTCAAGTTATTCGACTACAAGTACCCTTTCAAATACAAAAATAAAAAGAAGTCTACGATACCAATTTAAAAAGAAAGTAGGTATAGCTGCTGCAGGAAATACGATGTTTTTACTTTTTTGAGTTACTTGAAAATCCAAACGATTATTTGGATTCTTTCTATTATTATCATTACAATAGTTCGTAAACACGTTTGTCATGGAAAACAAAGAATTGAGTAAAAGAGACAGGAATTTTTTACTTGTATACTATGAATAAAGCAAGCTCGTAGTTTAATAGACCGGAAATAGAAAAGCACAACTTTAAACTTACTTTGCATTTATTTTATTCACTAATTAGTTATGCAAGACGTGGAAATGTAAATTTCGATATCTCGGGAAAAATTATCGTAGTACATACGTGGTCAATTGCGGATATTAAAGTCAGTCTAATACTGGATTCTGCTCTAGAAAACCAACAAGTGTCTTGAAACTAATCAAACTAAGATATAATCTTGAATTAAATAAATACTGAGCCAAAATAAATATGATTTAAGGTAGTTGTTTACTTAAGGTATGTGGGAAATGCAGATAATCTTTTGCAGATATTAGATTTTAAAAAAACGAGAAAGCAAAAATATATTTTAAAATTAGTATAAACATTTAACAAATTGAGTACAATAAGACAATGGCCAGAAAAAATGAGTAAACCATAAGAAGGTAACAGTAGTGGTATAACCAAATTAAACATTGAAAAAGAACGTCTCTTAAGTGATTACTGATTACTTTAAACACAATGCAAAGTTACATCGTGGACTCCCGCTTCTGGTTGCCCGTCACCTTGCATATGAATACGCAAAAGCAAATGGAAAAGACATGTCTGAAAATTGGACTTGTGATCTATCAGCAGGAAAAGATTGGTTTACAGCATTCATAACAATTAACCTGGATCTTTTTCTGAAACCCCCATAGTTACGTCCTTAACAAAAGCAAGGAGCTTCAACATCAGGCCCTTAATGTATTCTTTGATAATTTAGAAGCAGTTTTGACAAAATTCAATTTGGGTCTACAACAAATATATAACAATATAACAAAACTGACTTGCAATGTTGTGCAATAAGTTATAATGGTGTCTGTAGGCCATTCCTCAAATCTCAGTTCAGAATATTACACAAGTTTTGCAAATACAAAAAGAATCTTCCGAAAACAGATCAGTTGAGACTGTAAGTCCAACTCGTGGATGTAGCAGAGACTGCAACTATGTATCAGACCACAGAATTCTCGAAACATCAAACAGTGCAATTATATATATCTCTCTTTATCTAATAATATCCTTACCCAAAGCTAGAGTCTTGCACAAGACGGAAGAAGAATGTTCAGCTGTATTAATAACAACAGCAAATATAAAATAACTCGAAGGAACGTCGAACCTTAGAGTGAATTGTCAGTCGGTACAAAAGAGTGAAAAAGAATCCTTTTTTAAAGCTACCCAAAAACATAAACCACAAATTTTCTAGAATCAGATGACAACGAACAAAGCTTTACTCTGGCAAAATATGCTAAAAAAAGTTGATGAAATATTTTTTCGAGCAGGCAAAAAAA
>VTPC01090731.1:0-106448 GCA_011009095.1 Ignelater luminosus
CGCTATTTGTTTTTTCAACTTGATAAAATTATGATATTTGTCTAAAGTAATGTTTATGTAGTATCTACTACTTGTGATTTTTTTTCTTTATTATTAGGTAAACCTTAATGAATTTTTTTTAATTTTTTACACTTCGTGTTTTGTTTGTTTTGCATTATATATCACTACGCGTAGATAGATTACGTAAAACACTATTTGCAGGTAATTTCTGCGGTTTAACTTTTAATATTTACAAAAACGGAAAAAAACAACGGAACTTTTCAAAATCATGTGAATTACCAATAATAATAATAATTATCCCTCAAATGTCAAATAATTAATAAAAAAGTCAATCTGGACCCTTATATAAAGCCACTATCAAACTGAAGATTTATATCAAAACAGTTCGTCTTCTAAAACACAAGTACTTTTGAAGTATCATTACACATTAACAATGTGGGCATTGAAGGTAAGAAAAATTATTTTATTACAATTTTTAATAATTTAATTAATTTGTTCTTTTTAATGATTGTCCAGGTTGTTTTGGCTCTCGCCATTATAGCAACGGCAGTCTTGGCTGCTCCTTATCCATATGGCGGAGGATATGGAGGTTATGGTGGCGGAGGATATGGAGGTTATGGTGGTTATGGTGGTGGTGGATTGGGTGGATTCGGCGGTGGCGGATATGGAGGAGGACTTGGAGGATTTGGAGGTGGCGGATTTGGAGGCGGTAAAGGATTTGGTGGTGGTGGTTTCGGCGGTGGATACAAAGGTTATGGTCGTTAGACACGTTTTATTGTTAAAATACGTATCAGTATATGTGTAACATGTCTATTCTATAATAAACAAAAACAATGATTATAAAGAAAATTGTTTGAGCTTTCATTTCATTCAGCCTGATTAAATCAACATTCATTTGGAGGCGATATGGTTGATAAAACGTTAAAGAAAATGTTTTGTTATTAACCTAAACTATAGATAATTCTGATCTTCAAACTTTAAACTACATCTTACTTGACTTTGTAGAATTTACAAAGATCAAAGGTGCCAGATTAAATTAATTAAAACTTAATATTCACTGAATCGTAATTTGCTTTCAAGGGGCTCTTGAATATAATGCAGGTGTGTTTGAATTTTCAAATGTGTTACTCCAAGCTTGCTATCAGAATACCACTGTAAAGTAGATATAATTATGTATGATCAGCCTTTTTGTAACTCTGATGAATCATAACTATTTGGAGTTTAGGTGAGTTACGTGAATTCTGAACCATGGAAATTTCGAATTTGTCCTCCAGAAATATATCCAGAATATTACATAAAAGTTAGATATCCGCAAATAGGACCGCCGATGATGTTCAAAGGATTGCTGGCAGTACTTTCTCGACTTTTAGATGTTCTTTCCGGTATTCAAAATGCCTGACTCGCTATGTCAGCACGACGACCATTTAAATTACGTAATTAAAATTACAAGACTCGGGTTTGAGAAAACAACAGGTAAAAATTGAAATGATAAATGAAGGAAATAAAGATAATTGCTCATTTAATTAAATTAATGCGTCTACTAATAGGGTCACGTCATCTAGTGGGATCTACAAACTGTGGAATTTTTCCACATCAAACAAACTAGCTGAAAGAGATTTACCATTTTTACTCTCTTATCCAGAAAGAAATTATTTTTTAAAATTCAAGATAGAAGACAAATAGAGAAATTACAAATACATATTCGTTAGGCTTTCTAATAAGGTTAGCATGTCTCTCGTACTTAACTGTTAATTAAGTTGCAATAAAAATTGGATTGAAAGTCTGTTCTGTTTTCGTGCTAAAAACAGTTAAAGTTACCTTGTAAGCCTTTCATAAAAATTATAGCTTCAACATTAGGCTTACATGCAATCTCTCACTCGTTTTATAGTTAAATTATCGTAGGTTAAAATATGCGAGTTTCCGCAATTTATTTCCCGTTTTTGGGTGACACTTTTTATGTGAAATAACCAGGAAATCCTTTCTATATTCGCTAGAAAATAAAAGCTTTTGATTCTTTAAAAATCGATACTTATTATTGTGTTTTATTGAAATAAAGGGGTGGGTGGAGTGGAATTTCAGGTCAGTCCTGTATTTTTGGGTCGCGAACTATTTCGAAGCAAATCACAAAAGGTCACATCGATTAATAATCACGATGACTTGCTTGATATCGTTGTGGTTAAAGTTTCTCATTTACATGCTCATATAAATTCTATTGTCAAGGTATAAAGTGGAGATATTTTTAGGATAATAGTAATGAAAATATGTAATATTTAAGTTTATTTAGTCTTATTTCTCATGTTCGTAAATCGCAAGAGGTTTTAAGCCTAATTTGTAGGAAATTCTTGAATATCTAATATTTAAGAGAAAGATTTACCAGAAAGATTTAATTAAACCCTCGGTACTGTGGGGACATCTTCCTACTGAAGTATTATTTTACTTCTGTCAGAGCACACTGAATTCTTTTCTTGGCAAATCTTACTATTAACAAATATTAATACAACCACGTTGTGAATTTCACTTCACTTGTTCAGAATCTTAGCAGCTTTCTTATTAATTATAATTAAGAAGATTTATTTGCACCAAAAAGAATTATGCTGGCTTTACACAGTAGTGCCAGTGTTGCAATATGTTCAATCTTAATGTATAATGTGTTTGAATCTGGAATTCTAATCAAGAGTCTCATTATCAGAAAGCCTACTTTCAACGTAAGAGATTACGTTTCTAAACAGAACGACACGAATTGTAAAAGCATTGCATAATTAACTGAAATTAGCTCGCATTATCTAAGTTTGTCTATGTTTATGAATGTGATAACTTGTTGTAACTTCCCAATGTTGCACTGCGAGCCTTGAACAAGAACTTTTTAAATACTATTAGCAGTAACAAATTTATTATTAGTTATCGGATTCGCAAATCTGATGTATTTATAGTAAAAACTGATAAGATCGCAAGCTACAAACTTTAGATGTTTTGCTAATCGTAAATGCGTTGTTGTTACCGATAAGTTTATATCTGGTAACCTATGACCATCATTCCATTTCCGTTTCTTTGTATTTAGCAAACTTGTCAACTACAGAGGAAATCAACATAATGACCGATTTAATATTGATTTGTTTTTTGCACTCTGTTAACACAACTGGTAATTTTGCAATTAAGTATTACTAAAATAAGATTTGATCAAAGTTACTTACTGATAATGAGGTCTACACCAAATTCCTCTAACCTTACGGACGCATCGCAAAGACAACGGATAACCTAAAAAAATTATTTGCTTTAGATATACCTTATAGCAAACGACAAAATGAGGTAATGTTCTTAAGATTTTAATACATAAACTCATTATGCATTGGCCAAAAATGAAGACAAAGTCAAAAACTGTTAATTGAGAAACGTAACTAAACTGAAAACAACAAACAAATATTTAAAGTTTTACAGCTTCCATCTATATTTTAATTTCTCAGTAATATCCACAGCACCTAATTTCCTCCAATTAGAAGAAATTTTAGAACAGGAATGTTTGTTGTTTGATACTTTGATACTTTAATACAGCATAATTAACCCAAGTGACATTACAGTTAACATTAATGATTCCATTAAACAGTTGATTTCCAATATACAGTCGTTTATGGTTTAACAGACATTAAACTTCAATAAAGCCTTCGCAATCATAAAATAATCCCTCTCATGATTATTACTGATATTTTTACAGCGATTAAGTCAGTTAAAATGTATAATCAATAAACCACCACAACATTAACATGAAATTTCTTTATTACTTCCGAAGGTTAATTAGAAGTACCATTTCCACATTTTTTTCATTTTTATTTTTTAATTGCGTAGATAATTGCTTTAGAATTCAAAGATGTAATTATATAACCCAAACCAGTAATACGGAAGTTTTGCTTAACGAGGGCTTTCTTACTCAAATTTAATTAAATTGTTAATTGTTATTGCTTAATTAAAATAATTTTTATTAAGCAAATTCAAAAGTTTTAAGTTCAGAATACTACTTAAACTGCAATTAAATATTTTTATAAAAGGCATCATTAAGATTCTAGCAAAGAAGCGTGCAAAAAGTTGCAGTAATGAATTTTCACAGAAATTTATTCCTACAAAGATGATTTTTATAATTAGCAGATGTCTATAATGTATAGATCATTGTTCATGTGAACTCCAGAAGTAATATAACTTATTCAAAGTGCGCAAACTGAAAGAAGAGTAGACTAGAAATACAAAAACGCTGCGAATTTTCAGGTAGTCGTGCAACAAACTGAACTGTTGGAGTTAGTCATTCCACGCCAGAAATGTTATCTCCTGAGGTACATTAGTCAAAAATAACTAATTCCACTAAACCAAATTCTTGGTCATCAGTTTTTTATTCAAAGATTTAGTTCTTAAGCTCGCCAGATTAACATTATCATTATTCTGTATTTGTACACCCGCATCCATCTATTTCACCTTATTTGGTTTTTTTGTACTGATATTTGGCAATGCCAAATGATAATTCGAAATTAATGCACATGTCAATTAAATGTTAGTTTTTGAAAGTAAAACGTATGTAACCGAGATCTGAGCTGGACCAGTTCTCTACCAGTTATAAGATTGTATTATCTTCTATGTCTGCTGCTGTTTTGTTCCTAAATAAGGTTGTACTCCCTTGCCAGAATATTTTGATCTGTCTCTGTACATTATACCCAATTTCCGCACCAACCGACGCGATGTTGCCAACAAAAGTTGTGATTTTGCGGAATCAATTTATAAACCTTGCTGTTCTGCTTTTGACGCACTCGCTCTCTACCCTTCCTTGAGTAACTTGCCAGAAATATTATTATACAGAACAGAAGCGAATCTTCCTATATAGAGCTCCAAGTCTTTTTAGTTACTCACATTTTTGTAAAAGGTGTACCCTTTATATTCTTTTTTGCGACACATTGGATAACCAAAAGAATGTAAAATTTAAGTTTTTGGTATTTTTTTAATATTACACTGGCGGCCAAAAGTCTGAGTACATCTTATGGAAACTTTATTTTTGAGAAAAAGAAAGCTACAAATACTTTTTATTAATATAATTTATTATTATCTTAATACAGTTAACGCTGTACTTTTTATAGAAAAACAATATAATAAAGCCTATAAATAAAAAACTTAGAATAATTAAATTTTTGTCTCATCGATAAATCCACCTTTGTTTTTAATAATCGCATTGCTTAATCTTGGTATGCAATTTATTAGTTTATCCAAAGTTTTAGTATCGATTTCTTGCGACGCTCCTTGAAGAAGTTCCCATAAATGATAACGTGACTTTGGAAAACTTTTCCCAACCTTCCTGTCCAGCTCTTCCCACAGAAGCTTGATGAGATTGAGATAAGGAGATTGTGGAGGCCAGGTCATAACTACTATTTCGCGTGTTTGCTCTTTTTCAGACAAAAAGCTTTTGCATAATTTAGAAAACTGTTTAGAATCATTGTCCTACTGAAAAATGAATCCTATCCCAATGAGATGCCTACCAGAAGGCAATGCATGTCCACAAGAATTTTTTTGTATCCTTCTTTGTTGAGAGTTCCTTCTATTCGGTGTAGATCTCCAGTCTTATTACATATTACGAAAACAACCCCAAACCATTGAAAAACTCCCCCGTGTTCGACAGTCCCAACAACAAATTCATCTGATATCCTCTCTCCAACCGATCGCCGTACATAAACACGACACGTTTTGAACCGAAAACTTCAAATTTTCATTCATCAGACCATAATACTTTTTCCATTGATTACGTGTCCAATTATGATGTTGTTTTGTCCAAATGAATCTTTTATGCTTATTTTCGGTTCTCAATAGTGGATTTTTCACAACCATTCTCCCAAATAAACCAGCTTTTCGTAACTGTCGTTTTATGGTACTTACACTAACCGGATCTTCTCGCCTAGTGTTTAGATGGGCGGTAATTTCTGGAGCTGTTAATCGCCTATTGAGTTTGCTCACGATGATAACTGCATCATCTTCAATTTTTGTGGTTTTTCTTAGACGACCTGATCTGGATTTACTCTTAAGCTTTCCAGTAGACCGATATCTTTCAAGTGTACGTTGAACGGCTCCTTTAAATATCCGTAGAGATTTTGCTATTTTTTGAATACTTTCCCCTTTCTTCGACAGGGTAACTACTAAACTTCTAATTTCACTCAACAGTTCTTTTTTAATTTTCATTTTTGAATAATAACAACTTTTAAAAGGCAATTTAAAATAGTTCACCCATTATACATTTAACATAAAATTGATTTGACAAGTGACGCTTAGGTGAAACAAAATACGAGCTGCTTTTGTTATTTTGAGTTATAACCTACTAAATTTAATCACACAAAATACGCATAACGTAGATTTGTGAACGCAAAAGCAATAAAAATCAAAATTATATTAGATTGAAAAACAAATAAGTACAGGAAACACGTTATTCCGATGTTGAATGTATCATATGATAAGAAATAACCACAAAATAATTGTTTCTGCAAAACAGTACTGACAAACAAAACCTTTCTGAATCAAAATTTGGCATGTGACAACCAAAAATGCTGAAAACCTATAAAGTTATTAGGTGTACTCAGACTTTTGACCACTAGTGTATACATAGAGTCTACAACAGTATTAATTGTTACCAAAACAACTGTTTTCTGCTTTCTAAAATGGTTATGTCCAAAAGTTCAATTTAAACAAATATCTTTGTGTTCCTAGACAAACGCTGACTTTTCAGGTGTTTTGTCGTCTGACTCGGGAATTCCCCTTCAAAAAAAAATAAATATACAACTGTACTCTTGGTAACTTAAACTTTGTTAGGAATATGGCATGAAGAAGAATCTCTATCTAAGCGTAACCCATCTGAAGTAGTAGTCAACTGGTCTAAAACGTATATATAATAAAAAATGATGGTATTCTAATTGGTTTCCTGTTTGTATAGACTTCAATGCCTGTATTAATTTTGGTTTTAAACAAATTTTTCACTATCCCTCATTTGCAGAAAAGGCGTAGACAATCATTTGGTTTTGTATAAACGAGGTAAGAATTAGAATTTCTTAAATTGTTAGCTTTGATAATTTGCTACACACTTCAATTCAGATAAACAATAAATGTGACCTATTCTAAGAATGCAAGACTGACAGTAGCAGGAGTGTGAAAAAGCATTGCTTTAGAAGAATATGTCACGATTTTTAAGCAATTCATCACTTTAGTGGTGGAAAGGTCGTACTTAAAATAGTAATAGTATCTCAGATATCAGTTCGGGCTCCGGGATGCAGATGGTTGCATCATTCATAAACTTTTTCAAGAGTTAAGAAAGCAAGTCCTGTTTTCACTCATAATTGTTAAATGTAAAAGTCATTCTAAAAATTATTTTTACGATAAAATTTATATGCTAGAGTGGACGTAAAAAACTTATTTTCAGGTAAACATTTGATAAGATCCCTTTCGCCTAAAAAATAAGAATGGCATACGTTTTAAGGTTAGATTATAGTGAAATAGCGTGCCTTGATAGGGCTATACAGGGTTTCATTTGAAGAAGTAAAATTATCAAACATCGCTGAAACACGTCGATGTTGTTTTGGAGGGAGACATTTAATAACCTATTCTAACCATTTGGAAAACTTTCACCCTCCTCCCCAACCACTCCCACTCCAAGATTTTAAATGGCATTATCCCATGTGTGATATATCATTTTAAAGGGTATAAAATTCTCAGTCTTTTACATCAAAGAAAATTAAAATCGGCCCAGTTGTTCATGAACTAGAAACATAATTGTATTTAATTAAAATTTTGTGGTGAGGGTGGTTAGGGGGGAGAGTGAAGGTTTCCTAAATGATTAGAATAGGTTATTAAACGTCCCCCTCCAAAACAAAATCGGCGTGTTTCGGCGATTTTTGATAATTTTACTAATTAAAAAGTTATTCAAGGCGGGAAGTTTTCAAATAAAAGCCCTGACGTATACCCTCTCAAGGCACACTATTTCACTATAGTCTAACTTTAAAACGTATGCCAATCTTATTTTTAAGCGAAAGGGACCTTATCAAATGCTTACCTAAAAAAATGTTTTTACGGCCATTCTATTATATCCCTAATGCAATCTCTTCCTTTTATTTTTAATATTCCAGATTTATAAAACTCATCAACTATCAGACTGTACAGCTGGATAATGCACGCGTTATATTGGGAGCTCATTTTTATTGCCTTGAATTTCGTTGTAAGATAGTAATATATGTTAAGAATTCCTTTGTGTTTATAAATTCAACTTTTATCTTCTATTGAAACTTAACATGTAGAAAAGTCAAGATAACAAAATTCACTAACTTTAGTAAAACGGATAGATCTTCCAGAACTTTTGTTTAAACTCGTAACCTCTAATCTTCTAGTATCCAATGAGAATCGCAATTTTTCCTGCCCCTTTCCGAAAGTGGAGGGTACATCCAGTTATAAGTCCTCAAATCTCTTATTTCAGGAAGATTTGCAACTTTTATCAAGCATAACCCTTGCCGGCGCGCATCTCGTGCTTACGTTGAATTCTTTTTGTAGAAAATTGTGGTCTCCGTGAAAAAGTGTATTCCGGTCCTAGTGTTCATCTTTTTGTGTGTTTTGAGTGGTTTTGTTTATTTCGAACAAAATTCACAATGTAGGTTCCTTTGATAGAAAGCCGTTGTTGAGATATTTCATACTCTGTTTGTCGGAAAGATTTCATATTTGGTAACTTATACGAAACCTACAGCTCGGATAAATTCTTTCTAAGAGGCCCTGGCCACAGAATTTCCGTCCACAAGAATAGGATTAGGGTGTTTGTGTCCGCTATTATAGACCGATTATTAAGCGGACACTAGTTAGCATTTGTTGTAACATAATCTGTGCACGTATCGTTTAAATCTTTTGTGAAGTGCGAAAGAGTCATACAAGGTTTAATAATGTGTAAATCATATTTACACAATGACTTTGAACCTTAAAAGCAAATCCGTTTCTTGTTGGATTTTGATTTATTGTTCATTGAAGGTCATTTTGGCCTACATTGTATTGGTGGGACCTTCATAAACGAACCTTGTTGCAACATATTATAACTTGTACATTGAGTCCACTATCGTCGGACTGGCAAGTTTGTAGTAATATTTAAGCAAATAGTTTAAAACGCACACCTGAACATCAAGAAACGTTTTAGAGACGGTCTTCTGGCTTTTCTTTTGTTACTTAAGCCCAATCATTGGATTATTGAATTATTAATAAGCAATAGATTCGGAACATTCTTTTACCTTTTACGTTGTAAATATAGAAGGTTATCAATATGGGAAGACAGATGAATCATTCAGAGCTCCTTTTGCTTAAGAATTTATAGATTTAGTTGACTGTGATTAAATGTAGATGACGAGTCCGATGGGCGATGAATGAAAATTCATTTAGCATTTATACATCTTGTTCTAAATAACTCTTTATAACTAAGCACTTTGCCCCATTGATTACCTTAATTTGAAATGTGACCCTTTGAGCGCGTTCACTACGCCTTGCATATAAATCAAATTAACATTACTTTGTTTACCAAGTTGTACACCATCTTGTTGTTTATTTTTGTTGCTAATATATATTTTGTTAAACCGTCACTTAGATGTTTTGCTTGAAGCTCTTTTAGATACAAGACAATTAGAAACTCGCTTATCGTCGAGACCGTCGCTCAGGCTCCAGGTCTCCCTGGTGTTTGCACGTCACCACACGGTTTAGAATAGAACAAATTACAATATACCGGGTGTACCGCTTGAGTTCACCTCTGTTAAGCTTAAATAATGTATTACCGAATTGTGTAGGTGCCCATATATACAGCTTATGGTGAAGCTGTGCTCTAACAAAAGGAAAGATTTTGCAATTGGCGTTCGCTGAATTTGATCTAGTATTTTCCGACATTGACCATCAGACGTACTGCCGACCAACTCCAGTCTCCGACCTGACGAGTTAGCTCTGTTGCAGTTTTATTTTATGTTCACGAGAGGCTATCGTCTTCGGGATCACTAAAACACTCATTTCTCCTGTAACACACTACAAAGATAAAAGACATTCATCTTAGACAGATGCAGAAGGTAGTTCTAGATGCCAAGAATCTGAGAATCTCAAGATCTAGTATTTATTTAGACTATTGGTCATCGACGTAAATTTTTTCACATTAATAGACCTGACCTGTTTTTCAATTTTGGTTTCAGTTATGCCCAAGAAAAAGCCTTTGTAATTCTAAGTGACCTTTTAAACTATATGTTTTGTTTTTGTTAAGTTTAATATTGGGGTTCCGATTCAACCCCTAGTAATTTGAAACTTTGTTATGGTAAATCTCTACTCAGATGTAGCTCAAGAATTAATGTTTTGCACTTTGTCTAATTAGTCTAACGTCATTCCGCGTAATGCCATTTTGTCTAATATCAAATTGTCTGGTAACCTACTTTACCTAAAACTGAAATTCAGTGTGTGTATTAGGAAAAGAAACATTGGCATCTTATTTATAGCCAAGTTCGAACTGGAGCTCTACTCAAGCATGCTCTAGCATTTTGCAGTTGAGATTCAACTCGAAAATAAGAACTCGTACGAGTTGTCGACTTAAGTTTAGCCTGTGAGTTGAGCAGTTGCAGTAAACCAAGGCGTGCTTCTTAGAGTCAAGCATAAACCCACTCAAGTACCGAATATAAACAGAAACATTAGAGGGGTTAGTAGACGAAATGATATTAGAAAAATAGAATTAGACAAAATGGAAGTAAGCAAAATTGATTCTTTGTAATAGAATTTCAGAAACCGCTTAGGTGTTAAACATGCAAAAATGAGGTTTCACTTTCTAAGTTTACTTCTGGGGAGCTTAACTGTGAACTATTTAGCGTTTGGCCCGTTTGGCTTACGCTAGATCTCTTCATCATCTATATTTGAAGAGGAGTACCTTTTGGATTACTTGATCTCGAAATTTCTGCTTAAACTTAAAAAAGTTAATGTGTCTGATATTATCAGCTTACAACACCCCTTTTTTGACTACATAAATTGTACGGTGCGTGATAGTTCTACATTAATCTTCACTTTTCAACATTACAAGACCATTATCACTTTCATCTTTGAACGATTTTATCTTTTTTGTGTTAATTAGTGTAGGTTTTTACTATTGCAGTCAGATTATTGCATGTTACGGCACATGTACTTCGGCTTGTCTTTCCGTATTTTCATTGTTTTTTGCCATAAAAATATAATTTTTTATGAAATCAAATTTTCTTAGAAATAACTATGCTGTTATGTCACAATTTTACAGGCACGTCTAGGCAAGACGTGCGTCGCGTCGGGGTACACTTGCTTTATGTGGAAAATATAATTAATGTGACTTTCAATTTCTGTTCGTCTTGCGGCTTATACAACATTTAGACAAATACTAACAACGAGAAAGATGATATAATACCATCTAATGATCGATAACGACCTTATTTAATTATTAACCTTCCCATCTCCAAGCTCTATGCTTAAATATATTGTGTAGCAAGTAGAAGTGGTACTTTCCCGGACGAAGTTACTAGCAAAGAATTTAATTATGCAAAGATTTCTCAATGCGTTCCCAAACGCCTTTAGTTATTCTATTTTGGACAAGAATTGTAAATTTTACTTATGTTGAGATTTGTAAATATTTTAGTAAATTTGCAAGGATTCAACAAGTTTTATTATATTCTATTGGTAAACACTTGTGGTTTATTGACTTCTAAAGAAATAGCAAGTTTCTACAGTTCCTATATACGAGGTGCCGAATTTAAAACTAGTTATCCCATTTAATTTTCTTAATCTTTGCATTAAGATTGTTTAATTTATATTAAAGACATTTTCAAATAAAATGTTATGTTGGTTCTACCAACAGCATAACACTAAACGCAACGTACACAATATGAAAAAATTTACAATATAGTAATATTCAGCTATTTTGTCAAAACAGACACTTAAAGATAGGAAAGTTCCAAACAGCCTTTTCGCGTGATATCATTTTACCGCGTTTTAAACTCATCCTTCTGTGGTACGAGAAAGTGACAAAAATAAAGTGCTGATAAGTTCATTATCTTGTATTTGAAACGACCCATTTTCTTTTGTTTATAATTTTTAGACTTACTCATTTTATTGAAAAGTTTATTTTTAGGATTAACTTTAAACTCGAACCCGTTCAATATAAAGTTCTTTCGGAAAAAATTTTTATTTTGTAAATAAAATCCTACTAAAAAAAGTAAAACATCTACATATTAATCTGACAGAGATGGCATGTTATGTAGAATGAAACATTAATGGTATTATTTCCGAAAACACATTTCTAATTAGTAATCATGCATCATGTTCTTTTTTTATCTACGTGACACACCTAAAAGTATCCCTCAAAAACATCTATAAACGCACAAAAATACCATCCTATTTAGGAACAACACAATTTCCCTGACATCACTGTTATCGTAGTAAAACGAAATCGTTTTTATAACAATTTCGGTGCAGTTACGCCTTTAAAATTACAACAAAAATGTCGATAAAAAAGTTTTCACCCTAAAGTGAGCACGTAGCAATTTTTTTATGTCACGATATGAATTTAACAGATTGATGTTTTCCGTACTCTGGTTGAAAAATAACAAGCAGGGGAAATTTTAAAAATTCAGATGGAATAGAGATAAACAGAAAACCAATTTTAGACAAATACAACTGTTACCAAATTTATTGTTATTGAAAGATGTCAGGACAAGCTTTCATTGGTGTTTATGCGCAGAGATTTTCAATATCATTTGCAAAACTTGGTTAAAGGAAATTTTTTTATGTTATTACTGATTTGTTTTTCTCGAGAATATGAATTCGAATGACAGAGATACAGAAATAAGCCCCATTACAATAACTTATGTATTTATAAAATTAGGTTTAATATAATTCTCTCTAAAAATAAAAAAAGACAGTAGCGACATTCTTAGATAATAAATTTTTCAAATGCCTGCTAATCAATAATCGGTCTACATACGTTTTCAATGTTATAGTGTAGATGTATTCTTTTTAAGTGTCGTATTTTGATATCTCTATATCGTTTCTTTGAATATTTTCACATTTTTTATGCATTATATCCTACAGAACAAAGATAAAATAGAAAGGTATCTTTTATAACTTTCGTTTCAAATAGAATTTTGTTTATCTACCTATGTTAATTCCAAAGAATTTATTTTTTAATGTTATGTAAAACTATTCTTATTTCCTATGTAGTGCATAGAATGATCAATAAATACGCCCACAGGCGCATAGATATAAAACCCCTAGAGCTACGTAGCTTCTCTGAAACTTCCCAATATCTTTGATGAAACTGTCATAAAGATATTTCTCTTTAAAGATGCGGTTGATCATCCTTCATCCAAGTTTCTCTTCGACAGACACCTTTATAAATATATGATGAATACATGAATGTTAATATTTTCTTTCCTTCAACTATTTACTTACGTATTTTACAAACATTTAGTAATGTTCTAGATTGATATACAACGGCATGTCATTTCTATCTTAAGGATGAATCTTTCATATACGTGAGTATGAAATCTGTATTCAGTCGTTAAGATGTTGCAACGGTATAAAGTCATGGCAACTTTGCGTCCCTTTAAAAATAGCATGGTTTCAAATTTTAATTACAAATATTAAAAGACGAGGCTTTGGATTGTTAGCATTATCTGCATGCACTAGATTTTAAAATTAATTAATAAATAAATAACGTACTGTTTCTACCCAAGCGCAAATAGCGACAACAACCACGTTTCCATGCAAATGATGCTTTCATTAGCATATCTGTTAAGTCAATTAACCTTATTGATCAGCAGGAAAATCCGTAAGTAAATGAACAATACTTTGTGGACTTATTGTTCTTATTTTGTAATTAGCCCGTCTTCAATAAAACACAATTATTAACTATCACTTAAACTATTTTCAAGCAAAACACAGAAATCATCATTTAATATCTAATTTGATTTTAGTTCTGATATTCATTTATTTATTTATTGCAATGCTCTCTCTTATAATAGCAGAAGCCACATAGTTAACAAAGCCACGGAGATCTACTCGATGCTCGAGATATAACCAATTAGTAGATTGTGATGAGTTTGATAATTTGTTGTAATGCCTGTTATCGAATTAGAGTGTTAAATTAAGCATCTTTCTTCATTTCTAGATTCCTTAAAAGTAGTTTTAACACGAACAATTATATTAAAAAGTTTTCTTTACTTTTGCCTTTATAGAAACTGAAAGCATGCAACTGTGTTTTAGTTTCAGCTACAAATCAAATTTAAATTATTTAATAAACTAATTTTTTAGAATTCTAAATTGGCTAGCTAACTAGTTTTTACACTCTACAGTTTCCTTAGGGGGATTCCTATCTATTAACATATCTGCATTGGTTTTTAGTGAAGTTATCCCACAAACATTTTATGAAACAAGCAGATCTAGTGTAGAACGACTTTTATTAGTGTATGTACCCATTGAAAACAACATTTTTATATGTACAAATGGAAATTTTACAACTCTGCGGAATAATTAAATTAGAAAACACCTCTTGCGAATGGTCAACCGTAAACTAAAGCATGATAGAAAAAAGTTTAATAACAAGAAAAAAGAAGATGCTAAGGATTTTACTCGGCGCCTAAATTGTAAGACAAGTTCACTCTGTTAAGATTGCTCGAGTTTTCTCGAAAAGTTGTTTCTTAATTTCATAAAAAAATTTCTAGGAATCGATATTTTCCTCCTATACACTTAAGATTGAAAAATCGTTCTGGGCCAGTCTGCAATTCTCACCAGGAATGGTCTCTAAGTGGCAGTTTATTTTATTTATATCTTATATTCATTTTCATCGGTATAAAGGAGGTTGTCTATATTCTCCAATCCCATTTTTAAAATGCATTATCATGTAGCTATGTGCATCTCATATCCACTAACGCTAAGTCTCATGTGCTCTTACGACTTTTGCTATGCTTACGTCAAAAGTCTCCAAGTGATGATTTTCTTTCATTATCTACTCATACCTGTCTTTTGTGATTTAATTAAAATCCTTTATATATAATGTAGTTTTTTCATTTATCTTTGAAGACAAATTATCTGCTGTCGGATTTTCTGTCTTGAAAACCTAGCCTACGATTCTTGTGTAAAGTGTATGAAAAATAACGCAACGCTTTGTTTTTGATTGTGCATTATATTGCGTTAGCTTTATCTTTGTATCTAATGCCACCTGAAGCAGTTACCGATGTGGTTATAGGGTGATCCTGAAGTGGTTGGCCAATCTTTGAGATTAGCTTAAGCTTACCAAACTAAAGACAAAAGTTTCTACAAACACGTCTCCAAAGATGTCTCCTTTCTTAATTAGTGCTCATTGTTTAATTGAATATGAACAGCGTTATGCTATTCAAACTATAAACGATAACAAAACCATGGAAAAACAATTTATTTTCTAACTAAAGAAATTATTGAAAATGTCCAGCTCCAACTTCAACACATGCTTGCATACGTCTGACCATTGATTTCCGAAAGCGCTCGCATATATTCCGGGGGTATCTTTAATATGTTCGCAGCTATTTATAATTAATTACTGAACATCGTTAAAGGGAGAAGCATAAACGAATGTTTTGCAATATCACCAAAGGAAGTAATCAGATGATCGCAGGCTGATGAGTGAGGAAGTCATGGAATTTCTCCACCTTATCCAACTCAATTGTTTGGATATGTTCAAGCTAGATATTCTTTGAAAATGCCACTAAAAGTAAATTTTGTTTTGTATTGATAAGAGAACGTCATCTAGATAATAGAGCTGACAAATTGTCTTTTAAAGAATGTTTGTAATTTTGATAGATGGTAAGAAATAGAGACCACTTAATTTATCTTCTACAATTCCCGCCCAAACATTTACAGAAAATCTTTGTTGGTGTCTCGTATGAAATTCTAATGAATATATACCATTTTAAGCTGTCATTAGGTTATTTAATTTGAAAAAAAGAACATCAGTACATTAGCTTTTATTAATGAAACTGTCCCACTCCTGTCTTCTAGTATATACTTTAACTATTCGTACAATTGAAGAAATAGCTATTGCATAAAATCTAACTCTTGACACAAATGGATGCAGAGGCATTCACAATTCTTATAATAAATTTATCCCCGTTGTTGACTTATCTGCATGCACTACACTCTTCATATATCCTCAAAGATAGCAGTCAAGGGGACGGACACTACTCGATTGCGATTGCCAAGGAACTGTACCTCTTCTTCCAATTTCTGCTGATACTTCATAATAGATTAAAATGGCTGTAACATCAGAACGACTGATTTTCGAACGTATGTTCATTAGTAAACTTAAGATAGTTATGCATTTGCATATTTACATATGCATATTTCGAGTGTTTTGAGAAAATTAATGCATATTCAAGGATTTTTAAAGTTAAATACATACATTAAGGAATTTACAAAAAAGCATGCTCATTTTAGAGTTAATTTTACTTTAGAATAACATTTAAATGAAAAGTAGTTTAGACATAGTTTTAAGTCGAGAATCGCCTCTCTTAAATCCATTTCTTTGGGTTATTAGTCTTTTTAACTAAATAATGAGTAAACTACGTATCACACCAGACTATCAATGGATTTTTAAGAAAGAGGTAATAAACCCAACAAATAACTATATTTATCTGTTGTTCTTGTAATTAACTTGGAAACAAATTTGAGTTGAAAAGTTCGGAAAATTACAAACTGAGACTTTCGCAAAGGTTTTGGAAAACCACACCAAGCAAGATATTACAGATGAATCAACACCAAGGAAAATTACGTGGTGCCACTGTATCAGACTAGACTAGAGAAATGAAGGAATAAGGTAAAAAATAAAAATATTTGGTTTTCTTTAGACGAAATAATCGGTGTGGAGTAAAGAAGATATATTGCAAATATAATTTTTGGAATTTTAGAAAGTGAATAGAAGAACAAATCATATCTATTGACAATGAAAGTTTTATAAAAAGCCAATCATTCATTCTTTTAATGACGCTCTAGGTTTTTTGTGGCTAGAAGTAATTCAGTATTCATGTGTTCAATTAGCTTGCACCGATGCAGCACCTTATATGCAGAAATCTATGATTGGATTGCAAGTATTGTATCCAAAAATAAAAAATGTTACGTGTTTAGCGTACGGCTTAGATCGAGTAGCTGAATTGATTCGCTCTCTGTATCCCAATGTGAACACGTTAATCTCCTCAGTAAAAAAAAGTGTTTCTAAAAGTTCCTTCCCGGTTCGTCACATTCAGGGATATTACGGGCACCAATATATCTTTACTTCCTTCGCCAATTGTTACGCGATGAGATACCTGGATTGAGGTTGCGGTGTATTACACAGAAGATTTTGAAGTGATTAAAAGGATTTTGAAAGAGTTTGGTCCTACAGAAGCACAAAGCATATAAGAAGCTCTGGACGCTGTAAATAAAAAAGAAATTCGAGAGGATTTAGTTTTTATTTCAAGCAATTTCAAGTATATTTCTGAAGCAACTTTGCAGCTTAAAAGCAAATGGCTTTTATTAAGCGAAGTTATTGATATCGTAAATTAAGCAAACTTAAAAATAAAGTGTTAATTAAAAAGTTGTGCGAAGTTTTAGATAAAAACAATGATTTTAGACAGCTCCAGAATGTTAGGAATATATTGGAAAATGAAGCTCCTATAGATTCTAGTATCAATCATTTAAGTATTACAGACTTAAATAATTTAAAGTTTGCTTCAATTGTTTCGTGCTACATTGAAAGGATTCTTTCCCAACCAATACATATTTATATTGTTAGATAGAAGATTTCTTTTCGAAAATTATAGTTAAATGTAATTCTTTCTTGTTATAATTTTCATTTATATTTATTATTAGGACCAGTTGTTTAGATTTAATTAATGTAATTCTAATTAAACCTAGGATTGCTTTAAAATTAATTTGCTCTATTTTTAATTGGGTGTTATTTTCTACATTTCATTCAGAATAAATGGAATTTTTAAGTGCATACTTCAATGCATATGTAGAACACTTTTTAGTGCATAAATATCCTAAGTCTGTTCATTAGATATTTTCGACTTAAAATGACTTAACAAACACGTGTTTAAGCTATGGCCGTCTGATCTGGAGACACCCTCTATAGCTAGAATGGCATTGTAGAGATCAAACTAAATCTGGTCTCAAGACAGTATCCTGATCTCTATGTTACATAAGAAGCTATAACCGCGGGTAATCTTTTATTATTACTTATTTTTTGCTTAGCTGTGCTTTTTCTTATATTTGTATTTTATTTTAGAATGTAAATTGTATTTGCTCTGCGAGCTACCCCGAAGTGAATGAATCTCGGCGGAAACTACAAAGAAGTAAAAGATTCTTGATATGACATTTTGGTGACGATACAGACCTATGACAATAAAAGATAATACATTCACATTAATCTAATGCAGATAAATCGATTTAACAAAAATAAGTTAGAAGCAGAATACCTCAAATATAATCACGGTGAATAACACAGGTTTGCAACTTTTTTTAAGAGACAATGAAACTGGCAAGTATGTAATTTAGATTTAGTATCCCCAAATGACCATATAATGTTAGTAAAAACGTTATAACAGCGCCAACAACAGTGATCTAAACTTCACTCTACATATTATATTGGTTTTTTATAGTTCCCTGTTCTGCTGTAATATGAAACTTAAATTTGGTAGACGTGTACAACTTCGAAAATAGCAAGATAGTAACACAAATAGGAGAATAAATACGGAATTCTGTGATATTGCAGTAATGTATAATAAGGAAAAAGTTTTAACAAAATGTAATTATGATAGCATACTTATAAGTAATAATAATAATAAATAAAACTCGATAAAAATAAAGTATTACCTACATAAGTTTTAATCAGTGATACATGTGCTACGTAAAAGGTTCACGAACAAGAAAGTTGATCAAATATCTTACACAACTTGTCGGTTTCACTTTATTTATTTTTTTGTAGACACAAAATGCTTTTAAAAATCATTTTATCTTGCAAAGAAAAACATTTTGTACTGTCTCCTGTTTTCGCTAATTTAAAAGAACAAACATTTTGACAATGACACTCTTTACGCAAGTTGTTTAAGAGGAGTAAATCTAAAAATAGCAAGAAAATAAACAAAATGGAAAAGAGCAGCAGTTAATGGTCCCGTGTTACAAGCTATAAAGTCAAAATTTTATTCAGGTTTGCGCGATAAAACACGAATTTCCTAAACCTCGAACTTCATTATAAAATGAAAAGTAATTTATTTTAATAATTAAAATTTTACGAAAATGAAACGGCCATCAAAATCTGCTCCTTCTTTCTCCTCTTTCCTACATTGTATTTAACAATTATAGGAAAGAAAATAGAATTTATCACGCTCCTTTTAATATTAATTAAAAACTTAATAACCACAAATGTAAGTAATTATTAAGACAGAAATTAATAATTTTCTTTTTTAATCTTTTTATTTAAAAACAAAAATTTTATTTCAGGAGAAGTAAGATTTTATTTCAGAAGCTATCTTGTAATTGAAATGTCACGTTACTCAGTATTTCCTTGGCATTTATTGCAAGAAAATATAGGGAGTTTCATGAAGTAACGAAATAAACGCTTTCAGATAGTTTTCATTCGTGTCGGAATAAGAAACCCGCGAAAGAACCTGAAAATATTAGGTTTTCGTTCTCTGAATGAAATCCTGAACAAATATCAATATTGACGTCACAAGGGAAATAAATGCAATTCAAGTTAGTAAAATCCTACGATGCAATTCCATACAGAAATGCAATTATGTAAATGCTCCATAGATATATTTGGAATTTTTAACTAGTAACCACATAACAGAGAATGGCATCAAATCAAGTGGTTGTGCTATTAATATTACACGTTCTAATTTTAAATACACTGTATAAATATAAAATAATCTAGTTTTTTTATAAAAAGCTATCTAGAAAATTATATTTAGTAAAGACGAATCAATTGACGAAAAAACACGTTTCAGAAAGGATTGTAATAAAAATCTATTGTCGTAGATGATATTCCTTTTTGTTTTAGATATGAAAAGAAAATTTTGTAAAGTTAGAAAAAACTTAGAAATTTATAATCTGCCAAAAATATTTTCAAGAGAAATACACCACCGAAAGTTCTTCAATAAGCTTGCAGGTCAAGCGGAAGGAACGCCTGTGAGAGACTACCTGCCAAACTACATTTAATTTGTGAAGAGTTGATATAAAATTTTATTGCCTTTCTTTACAAAAATTGTTCTTTATGAAGTATTTTACAAATGTAAAAAGACATCCTATTTATAAGTAAATTGACTGCAGACGTATATAATAAGCATAAAACCAGTACAGAAGTCTCAATCAAGCTTGATGTTTCAAAGAAATAATTAATTATTACTATTGTAGGGTCGACGATTAGCAAGTGATCTGAACAGATCGATACGTTAATCAAAGGTTGTCAGTTCTGATCTGAGTAGGGTCAGCGTGGGTATTTTAAACCCTTAATCATTTTCCCACCTCCCTTCATTCTGTACTTTTATTTTTTCCCTATCAGTAATAAATCTAATTCATCTAGTAAGTTAAGTAAGGTTTAATTGACCCTGTTTACGAAACTAATAATACAGTACTAAATACGTCCAGTAAAAATAATTTTACGGAGAATTGTAAAACATAACGTAAAACTTACAAAATAAATGCCAGTGTCAATAGGCCATGAAAATGACAATTTTTATTTATTTTGCTCAAACTTACATTGTGGAACTCCACGTTCATTAAACCAAACACAAAGATTACAATCTGTCCATTCAAAAGGTTTATCCAATTAACCCATCATCCAAGAGCATTAAAAACCTATTTATTCCATACTTTGAAAAACCTTCGGAAGAGATTGCTAGGATTTTAAACAAAACAGATCAACACAAAAAAACATTCAAAATCAGCACCAACATCTTAAGTACTCTATCAAATGCTAAAGAGACAACATACGATGCCATTAAATCAGGAATTTACAAATTAAACTGCTCATTCTGTAGCTAAGAACACGTACGATGTTACAAATACAAACATCGTTCTTCCTCTTTCTCGTTCTATTTCTTACTCTTCCACCACATATCAAAACACATTTTCTTCATGTATTATACTTATCTGGATATTGCAGTTGATTTATTGCTTGGTTTGACGAGCATTTTTATACGTCTGCATTGCAAAAGATCATTTTATATAACAGAAAAACAATAAGAACAATTCTAAGGATAAATACAGAGTCTTATAACTAAATTGTCTCATTTAGTATTACAAATCACACATTTCGGAAGTTTAGGTAATAACTATAGCTGTAACGGTACGTCAAGATGTGTTAAATATGCTAAAAACTACTTGCGATAAAGCAACAACCAACCCGCCAAAGTATTGCCATTGCAATGGAAATCACCCTGCGAGTTATCGTAGATGTTCGGTATTGCAGAACCTCCAGAAATACCGCAACAAGGAAATAAACGGAACCTCAGCTCCGAACACAAACTCCTTGAAAGGAACAGGAAAGCGCGGGTACAAATACTCAAACTCAAAAAGTGGTTCAAACACACACCCAAGCACTAAAGATCAAGAATGCAAGAGATAACCAATCAGCGACTTAGCAGACTCGAGAATAAACTAAATAGCTAATTCTCTTCGGATTATGGAATGGAATGCTAATGTATTACTGCAACAGGAAAATGAACTTAGCACTGATAACAGCGGCATATGCCCGGTATTAAAAACCCATTTTACAAAAAAAATCGCACATACAAATTCGAAGCTACAACATCTATCATAGTGTTTACCCTTCCAATACGGCAAGAGAGATAACATCAAGCACGCTGAAGAATAGAAATACACAACGTATGAAATCCAAAGGTGTACACAACAAAACAAACATTCATTATCAGCGCCATATACTGTCCTCCACCCATACACTATCTGCGCAAACCAGTGCCTATAGTATATTCAGCCGCTGTAGATTATAGATGTAAATTTTGCCCCACAGGCAAGCCCATATACTGGTCCACGGACCCGAATAAAACACCAGATCTTATCAATTTCTTAGTCATCAGAAGCATTTCGATATACATTATCAAGATTGAAAAAACTTTGGATTTAAATTCTCCTAACAATCGGCGATCAAATAATAATGAAAGACCAGAACCCTGTGTTAACTAATAAGCACACAGACTGAAACTACTTCAACCTACTCCTAGAAAACAAGATCAATCTCGCGGTTCCACTTAAAAGGACTAATCAGCTGGAAAACGAAGTGCATACATTCACTACGTCTATTAACAAAGCCGCACGAGCAAGCACTCCTACCATCAAATAGAGACTTAAAGGGCTTAACTACCCAAAGGAAATCAAGGACATGATTGCTGAAAAACGTAGATTGAGACGCATTTGACACCAAACACGAACGCTACGGGATAAAACAAAATGAGCCAACAACTCACCAGAGAAATCGGAAATTTTAAACGGTCCTCTATCAACAAGTTTCTCACCGAACTCACCCCTGATGGTAACACGAATTAGTCATTGTGGAAGGCAGCAAAATATCTGAAAAGGCCAATCAGCCAAGTATTACCAATCAGAAAACCTAACAGCTTGTGGACACGAAGCAACAGCGACAAAGCAGATACCTTTATTAAAAATCTCGACGGCAGATTCCTACTTACCGCAGGAATAGATACGCTTTCTACACTTAACAGCAACGAATACGAAGATGAAATACCTCCGATGACAACTAGATAACTAACAGTAGAAGTTCAGACTAACCTTAATCTAAAGAAAGCACCGGAATTTGACCTAATCACAGGCGCTATCCAGAAGAAGCTTCAAAGAAAAATTCTTGTCAAACTTACTACTCTGTTCAATGCTTCAATCAGACTAAAGCATGTTCCACAGGCATGGAAAGTAGCAGAAGCAATAATGTTGCCTAAACCCAGTAAAAATCACTGTGAACCAAAATCTTATCGACTAATTTTAGTGCTACCTGTTACAGCCAAATTGTTTGAAAAACTATTATCTTGAAACAACTCAAGCCAATTATTCAGAAGCACCAACTTATACCTTCGTATCAATTCGACTTCTGCAACAACCACACAACAATCCATCAAAAGATGTAATCGAAAAGATACCTGAGCATGGAAAAGTCTGCTCTGGAATTTTCTTGGGCGTTGAACAGGAGTTTAATAAGGTATGGCACCAAGGCCCATATATAACATAAAATCTATGCTCCTGGCAAATACCACCAACTACTAAAATCGTAGCTAACAAAACGTAGATTTCGCATCAAGTGTGAGGACGCATACTCTCAACTGAAGGAACTAAGAGTTGGCATGACTCACGGAAACGTCCTAAGGCCAGTGTTGTACCTGCTCTACATCAACGATCTACCAAAAACATCGGACAGTTAATTGCCATCTTTGTTGACGACACGACAATCATGGCCATTGGAAACTGCACAAAGGAAGCTACCTGCAAGACTACAAAGAGCAGTCAAGAAAGTCGTCACTTGGACACAAACATGGCGCATAAAACTAAATGAAGCAAAAACGAAACACATCAACTTCACAAATAAAAGAAACAACCCAAGTTCGATTTTTATTAATAGCACTCAAATCCGTCAACACGGCAAAGTACCTGAGCATGACCTTAAATGCTATATTCAAATGAAAAGAGCATGTCAAGAAAAAACAAGCAGAACTAAAATTCCAAACAATATATCGGCACTTGGACCAAGATCTGAGCTTTTCACGTACAATAAATTAACCTTACATAAAGAGATCTTAAAACCAGCATTGACATACGGCATGCAGTTATGGGGCTGTACAAGTAAGTGCATTACCAAAAGAATACAGCGATTTCAAAACAACGCGCCTTGGTATGTAAGAAATATGGACCTCCAACGAAACTTTGGAATCGAAAAAGTTCCAGGGATAATCAAAAAACATTTCCACCAGAATAAATTACAGTACTCCGTAAATCAGGAAACGTCCAGGCTACTGAACGTACGGAACATTATTCAACGACTCAAACACACCAAGTCCTTTGAGATGGTTCAACGATAACGGCACTAGTTACTCCATTGGAAGTCACCTACTATAATTTTATAAATAAATTTTTAGTTTTTGTAATGAACTACTTTTTACACAATGTTATATGTACATAGCACTTAATTAGGAAAATTCTTACTGTTTCGTCACGTACCAGATCGGTCAAAACGCATTTACTTCATGTATGTATACAGTGTGTCCAAGATAAGGATCTTGGAAACGGTAAGAGATACAGCATCGGTTAAATGGGATGAAAGTTAGCTATTTATAGGACCTTTTTATTGGCGTTTGCAAAATCTAGATATCTTGGATAGTTTCAGAGATATTTTTAAAAAAAGTAGATTTGTCGATTTTCGTTATTATGTTTTTTTCCATTATTTGAAGAGATATCGGAAAACTAAAACGGCTTTTCCATTGCCACTTTTTGTTCTCTATTAAAATACGCTAACAAAATTCCTGTACGTTTCGGTTTCGAGTAAGCATCATCAATCTTATTTTTTTAAATAGGCGGAAAAACAATTGAAAATTGTTTTGAATAGCTCTTGTTGTCACGATTTTAATGATGTAAACATGATAGGGTTATTTTGGTTTTGATTTTTTTGTGTTGAATGCTGTTATGACCAACTGTAATAATTGCTGTTCATCTTTAAAATTTTGGTTGAGCACATGATTCTTGACATAACCCCGGAGGAAAGAAATCTAACGCTGTTAGATCAGGTGATCGTGCAGGCCAGGGTACTGCAGAATGCATTAATTTATAGCATAAGAAATCAAAATCCTGTTTACATCATTAGAATCGTGACAACAAGAGCTATTCAAAACAATTTCCAATTGTTTTTCCGCCTATTTAAAAAAATAAGGTTGATGATGCTTACTCGAAACCGAAACGTTGTACAGAAATTTTGTTAGCGTATTTTAATAGAAAACAAAAAGTGGCACTAGAAAAGTGGTTTTAGTTTTCCGATATCTCTTCAAATAAAGGAAAGAAAAAATAATAACGAAAATCGAGAAATCTACTTTTTTTTAAATATCTCTGAAACTATCCAAGATATTTAAATTTTGCAAACGGCAACAAAAAGGTCCTATGAATAACCAACTTTCATCCCTTTTAACCGATCTTGTATCTCTTACCGTTTCCAAGATCCCCATGCTGTCCATCCTTATCTTGGACACACTGTATACTTATTTGGACATTGTAATTGATTTCTGCTTGGTATGAAAGCATTCTTGTACGTCTGCATTGTAAAAAATCATTTTATATAACAGAAAGACAATAGGAACAATTCTATGGATAAATGCATAGCTTCATAACTGAACTGCCTTATTTGATGTTATAAATCACAAATTTTGGAAGTTTAGGTAATAGCTATAGCAACAGTGTTTCACTTATTTTTCTGTAAATCTTGCCTTGTTTAGCAATGGGATTGTCCACAGATAAAAAACGGCGTCTTGTTTTATAATCATGGTGCTACAATTACAAAACTATTACAACTTGGACATTTCATTTAATTGACAAATCTAAACTTCATGATATTGACCCTTTCGTTTGCCTCTAACTTCTAAGATGTCTAGGAAAATTCTATTAGATCGTATGTACAGTTCACTAGACGTTTTCTAGCAGTTTCCTTGGTGAAGACTTGTTCTACTAAAATACAGAAATAGACAACAGAATTAAACGTAGGGGCAATCTTCATTCTTCTTGTCACTCGCTTTATTATTGTTGTTGTAATTGCATACACAACAAAATATACTGGGCAAAAGAAAATTTTTGTAATGTTTTTATTAATTGTATGACAAAAGCTACACATAATGTTAAACACCTTCAAGACAGAATTAAATGGAGTTTATTGCTCGCACATATGAAAGCCAACACTTGTTATAAAGCACAATTATTAATCATGTATTTCAATAATCTGAGGAATTAACGTTGCTTGTATGGATAGATCAAACATACCATTTGCGTACGTGTATTATTGCTTGGAAGACTTCTACATAGTTGTATGTCTTACCGCATCATCATCTTTAAATTGTAACTTGTTTATATTTATGGCTGAGGCTTCAGGTAGCGGTTCCCTTGGGCTTCGTGTCTTCAACTACTATGGTCATTTTGCCTCCAACTGGAATTTAGCCAAATCGAAGGTACGTATTTTTAACTTGCAACTCATAGTAGTCACACAGAATCCACATCCCTCCCAGAAGATGGCATCCTTTTTCAGATTTTTTCCGCGAGGGAAATCTCAAGACCTATTGAGTTGATAGTCAGATGTGTAACTATCAGAGCCACCGAGGCTCTTAAGACTTGATGTATTTTATGTGTTAAAACACATTTCCCTTCTCAGGTAAGAGTTTAAACATTTTGTGGCTTTTTACAGCATTTATTGTACTTTTTTTTATTTTATGTACCTACTACAAGCTCTTTATTTACAAGATAAGCATCAACCGTTTCATTTTCAGTTAGTGATTGACTTTGTCCTTCCGTGTCTTTACTTGTATTACCCACTAGTTTACTGTAAGAACAAATTAATTTAAAAGTATTTGGTTTTTATTTCTGTGTGCCGTGCGGCAGCAAACATTTCGGAAAAAGTCGATTTATTAATTTTAAGAGAAGCATATTTGTTCTTATCCACTTTCCTGAGATAACAGGATTGTAACTTCGGTATCTCAAAGATATTTCTTCTTAACATCTTCCTTTTTGTATTACACGTGTAACTGTTTACGAAAGATTAAGACCTGTTCATAAAAATTCCACATATCGACAATTTTCTTATTGAGTTTTTTTATAACAAAGAAGCTGGCATCCCTACGTTAGTTATAATAATTATTTATGGATTGAATACCTTCATCATTCTCTTGGAAATCTACTTACATTAATCCACTTGAGGAATTTCTGTATTATAGATTAACAGCTGTGCTAGATCAGTAAGTAAAATAGTTAATCGACGAATCGAAAGACTTAAGTTCTATTCATTAGACACCGACATTTACTTATAGCTGTATTACTATTCTTGGTAATGAAATAGTCCCTGGAGTTACTTCATGGTAGATTCTCTTCGTTCAAAGCAGCATTTCTTAATCTTTTGTACTTACAGACTGATTTAAGATTTTATGGCTTACTATCATTGTCGTCCTAATAACCGTCATCGTATTCGATCTGCTTTTGGAAAGCCAACCACAATGGCATTAAAGAAATTAAAAAGCAAAAAATTATGGTAATCCCTAGAATTAGAAATCTCTGCAGTTTATAGAATGAGCTGTCTAATGAAGTCGACTGATAGGTTGATATTTTCAAACAAAGCAACTTCTTTCATAGGATCATACTTATCGATCGATGCTGTAAATAAGTCTCGACACTTTTGTGAAATATCTCAAATAGAGACGATCATTTGCATCAGCCATCTTAATGTAAAAACTTTTTCTTCCATAAAAAACCTGCACTCGTGGTGGATCATATTTGGTGTATTACTAGCTAAACGTTTTCAGGTTTCACTAGACATGGAAGTTGCTTCAGTGTTTTTGCATACTTAATTGTAGCGACCAATGACATCTCGGTGCCTTTTTTTTGTTACCTCTCTCTAAAACAATGAGGTAACAAAATATTTTTCTTATTATTTATTAAAACCATAAAAAAATTTTTAGAAACCTAAACATAAAGCAACTTTTTAATTTTCCATATTTTTACTCAACCCACTGCGGTGGTTTCAAACCCTCACACAAGATAAGACTAACATAAGCAAGTCTTTCATAAAAATAATTGATTTTTAGATAAGAATATTTAATGTATGTAAGACTAAAAACTTAATTCCTGGAATAATCTAAAAATATAATTATCAATCATTCTTAAACTCTAACCTTATTTAAATGTAAAAAAAGTAAAGAAAGTATAAATAAAAAAAAACTTAAAGTAGAATCAAGTACTATGAAAAGGCGTTTATTTTTAATTTAATCAAGATAGCTCTTTTAATATAGTGTAGCTGGTTCTAGTAAAAGGAATTTTAAATATACCGAAATTGAATTACATGGTGTGACTTTAATTTTAACAAAACAGATTTATAGGTACTATTTTGTTGTGTAATTTCGATAAGTCTTCCTTCCCTTTTGAAGTCACCAATTTCATTACAGAAACACAACGGTAATTTCATAACAAAATATATAATTATCTTGAGAAGTAGGTAAATGTTACATTGCATACATTACATACAGACATGGATATTCTAAAGAAAGTCTTAAAGGGGTAACTGATATTGATCCGTATTTTGTATGACAACATTGAAGATTTATTACCTACACTTATAGCTCATTATAATGTACTACAATTTCAAAAGACAGCTTTTTTCGATTTGAGAAATTGATATTCGTTACAATAAGAATATTTCAATAAAACACTACCTTTTTCTTCAATAGTAATTGATATACTTAATACATAAGTATACTTGTATCCCAATTTTAAGTCTGTTAGTGTAATGTGATAAACTCCTCTAACGATTAACTGTTTATTTTTTTGAAAACATGCAAAACCCAATATTTCTTTTGAAAGTTTTACAAATTCTGAATGTAGGGTAATGTAGGTTTATTAAACTTACTGGCTACACGACAACGGCTGGTTTCAACTAACATAGCGAATGTGAGAAATTCTAAATGAGTTTTCAACTGCACTCGAAACTTTCTGACAAAATCACCTGCAGTCGAATTGAATGCAGTTTAGAAATTAGTTCAGAGTTTAAATATGACTTAGTAAATACAGTTAAGATATTTAGAGAAAATTCTAAAACTCTACAGTAGTAGGAAATATTTCCGATGACAACTTTCATTGGGGATTTTTCATAAACTTAATGAAATACAATTCGATTACATGAAATACAACAGAAATTACAGAACAGCCAATACTAGAATGCCAAAGAAATAGCAATCTTAATTTTTTCAGCATTCGGGTCTTGTCGGCTTGTTGCTTATTAAATCAAGATCTTAATTTTGGTTAGTAAGTAGTAGGTTTCTTACCAATTTTTAGAAAAGTTATTTAGAAAATTGTGCTAATTGTAACCGATTTTAACCTGCATATTTGCATCCCAAGCATTGTTGCTGAAAACACCGGAATGAAATACACAGAAATTAAATAACATCCACAATAGCTTCCTGGTCTTGGTATTTGCTGCTGCCTCTAGTCATTAAGCAATCACATCACCAAATCAGATTCTAAATTTGACTGGAATATAATAGACAAAGTGTCTATCTCTGTCTGTTGTCAGGGATTTTCGTTATTTTTCCTGTTAAAGATTTTCATTTTTCTCATTCTTACTGTACTTGATCTGTTGGAGTTACTTGTTTCTGTCAACTTGGCTATAAGTACTCCGCTAAAATGATTGTCTGTCTGTCTGTCTGGCTCTTTCTTTCTTTCTTATCACACATCAGATCAGTCAAGAAATATCCATTTTCCGTATTGCACTCGTCCTATTATGTATTGTGTGATTTCCTGTTTTGTTTGACAAGCATTTCTGTACATCTTCATTGTAGTCTAGCAGTTGAACTAAGACAAGTAGTAATTCAGAATAGTTAAAGATTACTTTGCAAGTTTTTTTTTGCAATAATATAGTAGATAAGAAAATCAGTGCCATACGTAGAATATTATAGATCAAGATTTTACATTTATGTAAACTTTTAACAGGTTGATTGTCATCTTGTTTTTACTTACCTTGTCAAGAACAGTTTGAGAGCCATGTGTGGTACACGGAACGTAAATACTTGACACATGGAGTATTTAGTCCACAAGCGAGGCTTTTGTTTTTGGGCATCTTTTCTGCCTTGCAATATTTTTATAATAATAATAATAAGAACAACAGCCTTGTTTGTTTTGTTTTCGTAATTTATGTGTAATTTGTTTTTCTGGCTCCTTACGTTTTGTTAGCATATCAGCTAATATTGCTTCTCTAAACTTAGTAACTGTCGGCCGTTTTTGCATAACTGAAGTAAGCCTATAATGCATTTGCTACTACTACGTTCGGTAATAAATCAAAACTCACTTTGCGATACTATTTTACGGATCTTCTTAGAACATCAATTGAATTTGATACGACTTTCCCTTCTTGTATTCGACTACTGCTTCAGGTTTGATTTTATTACCCCTTCTTTGGATCACGTTAAGTGTTCTATTCAAGTGTTTAGCGGTAGTCATATAGACATTATAATGATTCTTCCATTTTAAAACTGTGACACCATCATTATTATGTTTTGCAATCTTTCCTTTTTTTCAAGTTTTTTATTGTAACATCTGTTGGGTTACGTTTTCTATTGGCACGGAGTGTTCCTACAAAGTAGGTACATCTTTCCAGTAGCAATGTTACACTGGTGTGGTGTATCTGCATATAGTTAAGCATCGTCCAAAATCTAAGTATGGTTTCATTAGTTCCATTACAACTTTACTTGAAACAGATGTTCCTGCTACTGCTTCTTTTCCTGCATATATTTTATACTGAAGAGTAGAAACTCTTAGTGCGTAACTTAAAAAGTTTTACTCCATAGCGATGACGCTTCTTTTGAATATATTGCCTAAATACCAGGGCCGTAACTAGGGGTAGGCAGAGTAGGCACTCGCCTAGGGGCGCAAGAGGCAAGGGGCACCATAAGAGCGCTATGGAAAAATGTAATTTCTTTGTACTGATAGAAATGCAAGTAAATAAAGGACAATAATAAAAATAATTTGTCAGTTTAAAACTACCCGTTCTCTGCAATTTTTGTACATTCTAAACAACAAATGAGCAGTAGCAATACGAACTGGAGTTTTATTGAGTTTATGACTGACACAAGGACACTAAGTTTTAATGGTCAACAAATGCTTAGAATTCTAGAATTTTAAGAAAAAGAATTAAAAACGGTTTAACGGGTAGGCTGGAAAAAGGCTAAAACTTTCTCAGACTTTTAGTAACAAAAATAGACTGTTTTCTAAAACATTTTTCTACAGAATCTTACCAAATGGAGATAATATTCACGAGAATTGGATGTTTTACTGTGTAAAACGCGATGCAGTTTATTGTTTACCTTGTTTGTTGTTTGGACTAGATAGTACCCAGTTCTCTATACCGGAAACAGGATTTAACGACTGGCGTAATATTGGCGCCAGAATCAAATCGTACAAGAATTATAAAAAATGCGTTATCGACTTAAAAATCTTGTAAGTGAATTTAGATCAAAATCACTTTGTTACTGAATAAATTCTAGAAATTATTTATTTTAAAATGTATTTTGGATGCAATTTTGTTTTGAATAAACAACAATGAGGCGTTGCGAGGATCTGTTGAAATAATTGAACACCCAAATTCCGAAACATTTCTATAAACAATAAAACTGATAAGCCATTATGGTCCCATCATTAAACATCAGCAAAAATCAGCAAAAAACTTTTCATCACAAATTCAAAACGAACTTATTAGTTGGAATTGTTGTCAAAAACCAAATTGTATCCGAAATCAAACGTGACAAATATTTAACTGTCAGTTTAGATACAACTCCTGACGTATCTCATACAGAACAACTTCATTTATTATTAGATAAATTTAAAAAATGATAAGGATGAGTGTACGATTGAAAAGCAATGTTTGGGGATTTTCAGAAGTAAAAGAGAAAACCGGTTAGGGTTTGACTAATATCCATGAAAAAGAGTTAGCAGTTTTGGGCTTTGATCTCCAAAATATCAGAGGCCAAGCGTACGATAATGGCTAAAATATGACTGGGCAATATCGAGGTGTTCAGCCTAGAATATTATTAGAATATTGTCCAACGCAATTTAAATTTAGTAGCGTTACATAATGTCTCAGTTAACTCTAACATAATTGCCTCTTTTGAAACAATTCAACACTTTTTCAAATGTTTTGTGTACTCTACAATCAGAAGAGATAAGCTTAAATGTACGTTAAAGTTAACTTGAAAGGATTTAGTGACACGGGGGGGGGGTCATTAAAAACATTAGCCCTAAGAGCAGCGAGCACTCAATAAAAAGTCCTTCTAGCGCTTCTGCAAGAAATGACCGATTCAGCCATATACTCTGGGGATACCGTTAGTGGGGCAAAACATTTTTATGAAAATTTCAGGCAATACGAATTTGTAATTTTCTTGATTTTTTTGGTATCCTGTTTTGGAAAATAAATAATAGAGTAAATATTAAAGAATTACTGGAAGAAATCAAAAATTACAGAAACGATTGTTTTGATAAAACAGGAAGCGACAGAGAGCTGCTAAAGATATATGCCAGAATTGTGATATATAGAACTGAAAAATGTGCGCAAAGGGAAAATCAAAAGAATGCCTGGAGAGCTTGCAACTGACTCTAACTTGACTCCAGATGTCAAACAAAGGCAACCAATACCCCAAGTTATAAATTCCATAACTTCTCAATTATGTGATCGTTACGAAAAGTTAAATAAACTCTCCACTGATTTTGAGTTTTTAAATGGTGCGTCGTTTTTAAAAATCGGCCTCAGCGACATAGGAAAGTGTATTAAAAATTTGTGTATAAAGTATCCGAAGGAGTTAGATCCCGTACAGTTTCTGCACGGCTGAAAGTTTCAGATTCCAGGCCAAGAAGCTTTACAAATTTCAAAGCTAATCTCCTTTTGAAATATCTCAAAACCTGAAAAAAATCTGATTTCCTTGTTGAGTATCCCATTGTTTTCTACAGCAATACAACATCAATAAACTCCTTTGGAGTCGTTACTGAATTTGCAAAGTCTGTCTACATTTTTGAAATTTTGACTTCAGATTTGTATTCTACATCAAAAAGTAAAGTCAACGTGTTCTCTTCATTTTTTGATATCTTTTTGGGAACATGGTCAAAATGGCCGCCGAAATTGTTATTCTTTGCATTCCCAGATGTTTCTAACTATACCTGCCATGAGTGCCTCATGTGAAAGGTCGTGTACCAAATTAAAACTAATTAAAAACTCTTTAAGATTGGTTGTGCCTCAAGAAAGACTGTCTCATACAGCTCTCTATAGAGAGGTTCATTACAGACTATATCATTTGAAGCTTATATTTCAGAATTTGCAGCACAGAAAGCAAGAAAAGTTTGTATCTGAAATGATTATTTTAATTAATTTAATAATTTAATAAATTTTCAAACGGATACGTAAGTTGTTAAGTTCCTATAGGTATTATAATTTTTGTGTTCCTATGTTTACTATTATTATACATTTTTGTTGTTTTTATTGTTCTGATTCTAGATTTATTTCTAATTTTTCTGTTATTTAGAAATGGAGTTAATTAACTAACTAATAGTAATAATTATTTTAAAACTTGCGATTAAAAACTTGCAAATTTATTTTTAAATAACACAGTAAAATAGTTTTTTTCACTATTAACTAGTGCACTGGGGAAGGAGCGTGGAACATAAAAATGCCGACTTGCCTATAGTAAAACTCTGCCTAGCTACGGCCCTGCTAAATACTAGACATCTAAGCAAAGGCACGATAGATTTGTGTGTAGATACTGACTCTTCTGGGATAACAACTTGATTAAATCTTGCGACAACTAAATCTATCAGAGCCTATGTTTTATAAAGTCTGTCACCTGTTGGAACGTTAGCATTGTCTGAGATATACAACATACGAGGGCGGTTCAGTAAGTACCCGTGTTTGACGACAGAAGGCGTTCCTGAGGGAAGTTGGTGTTATCATCGTGTGCTGCCATCTATCAAACGACGGTATAACAAATTGCAGACTGATTGATAGGTTAGTTTGGATTTGACAGCCATTTGAGTAAGACGTGTTTCGTGATTTTAGCTAAGATGGAAAAAGAGCAGTATCGTTCGGTAATTCGCTTTCTGTTTTTGGATGGGAAAAAAATGCGAGGAGATAAAAGCAAAGTTGGATGCTGTTTATGGGGACACTTCGCCATCTATGACCACAGTTAGATATTGGTTCAGCGAATTTAAACGTGGGCGAACATCCGTTTTTGATGAGGAGCGACCAGGACGCCCGGCAGACGTGGTTACCGAGGAAATCATTCAAAAAGTCCACGACATGATTCTCGCTGATCGACGAACGAAAGTGCGTGAAGTAGCAGAGGCCGTAGGTGTGTCGACCGGAACGGCAATTAATATTTTACATGATAAGTTGGCGATGAAAAAATTGTCGGCGCGATGGGTGCCGCGATTGCTAACGGTGGACAACAAGCGGATGCGGCTGTTAACTTCGAAGCAGTGTTTGGAGCAATTTAAGCGAAATCCGAATGAGTTTTTGCGTCCAGTTGTCACCGTTGATGAAACCTGGATTCATCATTACACACCAGAAACTAAGCAACAATCAAAACAATGGATTTCTCCCGGTGAATCTGCTCCAAAGAAGGCGAAGATGGTTCCATCGGCCGGAAAGGTCATGGCGACGATTTTTTGGGATGCGAACGGCGTCATCCTCATGGATTTTTTAGAAAAAGGAAGAACGATCACTGGACAACACTACAGTGAGTTATTAGACAGCTTCGACAAAAAATTGAAGGAGACACGGTCGCATTTGACGAAAAAGAAGGTGCTGTTTCACCACGATAACGCACCAGCACATTCATCCGGAGTTGTCGCCGCCAAACTGCATGAATTGCGTTATGAATTGCTGCCGCACCCCCCGTATTCACCCGATCTGGCTCCCTGCGACTTTTTCTTGTTTCCTAACATGAAGAAATGGCTCGCGGGAAAAAAATTTAGCTCAAACGAGGAAGTCATCGCCGAGATAGAGGCGTATTTTGGAGAGTTCGGCAAATCCTATTTTTTGGAGGGATTAAAAAAATGGCAGGAACGTTGGGAGATGTGTATATTTCTAAAAGGAGACTATGTTGAAAAATAAAAAAACATTTTTAAAAAAAATTGTGTCTTCATTTCTAACACGGGTACTTATTGAACCGCCCTCGTACTAAAAAGAAACAAAATAAAGTCACAGGTGCTAGAAAAGCACATAAAGACCTATCTTAGCAATTATTCGAATATATTTCTAGCCATATATTCTGGAATACCTGATTTACATAAATGCACCTGTTCCTAATTGTGGATTATAGAAGGCATATTCACTAATGCCATCCACATAATAATGCCAAGAAGTTATACGCAATTTCTCCAGAATTTGTAGGGCTCCACTGCTTGATTCTAGCTTTATTTGTAATATTAAGGTTATCAAGATTTCTTTAAGCATAACAGTTAGTTTTTCCAACAAGTAAACTAATAACATCATTATGCACAGAGAAAAGAAATCGTAGAGGCTAGCAGACGATATGGTTTCTATTATGTCAGGTTTATACCTACTTTGTCTCCATTCGAGCTATGAAAAATATTTTTCAATTTTTTTGTCGGGATCATTTGACTTAAATCTACAGGTACTATTGAAAAAGTCTGATTCTGGTCCGATCTTGACTTCATTGGACGGATTAAGCTACCGCTGCTCTTTTTCCAGATCCATCTCAACAATAAAACACAAAACAAATTGTAACGGTTGTAACTAAGTAAAGTAACTGTCGGATTAGGTTGGTGAACCCCCGCTTTCTACTTTATCTGCTAGAAAGACAGCTGCCTTTGATAGTGTATCAAAGATGCCTCTCACCTCTTCCTGGTACGATCTCACTACTGGAACTTATACAAAACATAGGCGATAACTTGACAACTATTCATGGAAAGTATTAGTAACTTCATCTCTACCCTGAAATTACGGTATTTTTGGTATGAATATCTGTGACTACAAGGTCATTGCAATCCCTAGAAGGTTGTGGCCTTGAGAAAAGTGCTTATGTGTACCAAATCTCGTACTCATGATGGTCAATCTGTTAATGCACAAAACAAGCACTGTCAAAGGTAAGATATACAGCTTTATAACTTAGCTGCCTTATTTGCTATTATAAATCACAAATTTCGAAACTTGAAAAGCAGCTTTTGCACTGCTTTGTAAAAACAGTGCTTTTAGTGAACGCCGCGAGGGAAATAAACGAGCTACGTTTTTACCCCCTTGAATAAAAGATCTAAATGGCAATAAACAAATATTGGTTTATTCATCATGAAGCTAAATTTATCGTGCTTCCTGTTGATTTTGAAATTTTTATTATGCTCGGGAATGTTCAAGCCACTTTATTTTAATGTTTAATTCAATATGGACGAGAATATCGTGAGACCTAACTTAGAAATCAGCTTTGTGCTGAATAAGAACAGAAGCAGAATCGGAGTCAAATTGATGTGTATTATGATATTCAAATATTTTACAGCACAAACGTTAAAATTAAATTGCTTAAAAATTAATTTTTGCTAATAAATCTACCTTAATATGTACGAGCCAGTTCGGCTCCCTGGACAGTTTGCCCATCCCTACTCTATACCATTTACATTGTAACATCCTGTGAAGTATACAAGAATTTAAATTTCTATATTTCTTTTACAAGTAAAATGTTGGCTCAGAAAAGAATTATGCTGACGATTGGCAATCCAAAACTGATAAAAAAGTAAAGATTAGAAAACAAAGATTGCACATGTGCGCGATTTATTAAACTATCAAAAGTTATACGGAAATCCAATTACAAACCTAAAAACACTTTGCACCTCCCTGCAAAAGATTCTACCGGCACCTATGCTGCTTTCACTTATTGTACGAATTTTTATTTTAAATCAGTGTTCTATTGTGTGTTTTATTTCTTAAGTCGATTTTACTTTGTTTAATGATAGAGTTGCTCAGATTATTCACAATTTTGATTTTTTTCATTGATAAATATTAGTTTTACAATTTTGGCCCTTCATAAATTCGTAAGACCTTGGAAAGATTCTACCGGCTTGTTTGTAGAGTTAACTACACGTTCTTTAGTAGTTTCTTTGAGTAATGTTTTCATTAATATCAGTAGGTTATATTTTATTTATACTGTTACTCGAATCCATGAAGATGTGGTTGTTTTACATGTAAACTTATTCTTTGCCACTAGCCTTGTTGTTGTTTGAACACTCCTTGCCATTCTGATTGCCGGAGCTGCATACAATAAGATATACTATCCAGAAAGAAATCAATTTCTTTAATAATCGCATAACAAAGACCAGATAATGTCAAACTCTTCCACCGTTCAACTTCAAAAACACAAATTGAATAATCTCTTGCTATTTCTACTTTGTACATATGAAAGTACTGGTTTTTACCGCGTACAATTAGTAATCATAAGCCTCAAAGATCTAGAAAATTGGTGTTGCTTGTTAAAATGGAAATATATCCTTCGCAGAGAATTAGACTGCTTTGAAATCTTCACAGAGCTGTATTTCTTATTAAATGATAATATTTGTATTATAGTTTATCAACAAAAAGCAATCAGGATTGCGATAAAGCCATTTCATCTATTTACACAAAGTATACATACATAGCAAATTGTTTAAAAAAACTTGATGCAGTTATTTTATATTTTTAGCACAATGGTCTTTTCCTCGGGTAAGAATATAAACACTTATAGAGTTCTCACAGCATTTATTGCATTTTTATTATAATTCCTGTTCCGAGCTTTGTATTTCTTTGTCAATTTTCGATTGTTCTTCTTTTCTTATTTTTTCATCGTCCTGCTATGTTCTTAGTTGCACTTACTATAAAACCAAATGAATTTAAAAGTAGCTTAACAAAGATACGAGGTGTGTGAGAAAAGTAATGAGACTGGCAACACTGCGGGAGATCTGGCAACGTTGTGTCTACCGGCCTGTGCTAAACCGGTTTGTTCATCGCTTCCACTTCCTCGGTCCGAGCTACAACTCCGTACAGCTAACACATTATTTTTGACAACGCCATCAGTGAAGTTGTGTTTTTGTTGTGTGTTACAGAAATGGAGCATCGGAATTTAGAGCAACGTTGTGCAATAAAGTTTTGTGTTAAACTTGGTGAATCCGCGAGTGCGACTTTTGAAAAATTGAAACAGGTCTATGGGGAACAGTGCTTATCAAGAGCACAAATTTTCCGCTGGCACAAATCATTTTTAGACGGCCGAGAACACGTTGAAGATGAACCTTCAACTTCAAAAACTGACGAAAACGTTGAACGTGTGAGGGCTCTTGTGAGATCAGACCGTCGTTTAACAATAAGGACGATGAGTGAACAGTTAAATTTAAACACTTTCACCGTGCATCAAATTTTGACAGACATCATGACAATGCTCCGTGTCACACAGCAATTTCCATCAGTGAATTTTTGACCTCAAAACGCATTACTGTTGTTCCTCATGCCCCCTATTCACCTGATTTGAGTCCTTGTGACTTTTTCCTTTTCCCGAAATTGAAACATATCCTAAAAGGACGTCATTTTGGAACTCTGGAGAACATTCAAAAGACTGTGATCGACCAGTTAAAAGCCATACCAGTTGAAGACTTCCAGCGCTGCTACCAAGAGTAGGAACAACGACTCCGCCACTTTTTTCACATACCTCGTATTTTTATTTTTAATCACCATGAGGCAACAAAGATTTTGGAAAAGATTTTAGTTTTAACAAAGACATTTCTGTTCTATCCAACTTTCCATTCTTGAGACGCAAGATTTTGCCACTTCATTATCTTAAAGGCATTTCCTGATTTCTTTCCTTTTGCTACCACATATGACTGTGTGCAAATCAGCAAAATTGTGTTAATACTAGTCTAATGCTAGATTATTTTAATATTAAATAATAAATTCTATCTTGTTTACGCTTTCACTTGAGTTAGTTATAAGCGCTTCAGATTACCCATATTTCTCAATAATCTCAAATCAGTAACCATACTTTTATTTTTCTTGAAAAATGGTAAGTAGGTCTTCTCGTCTGCGATATACAGAATTAAGTCTTGCTATTGATTCAAAGAGATAAATTAACTAATAAATTATTGTGCTGAAGATTAGCAAATTTAAAATTTTAGTAGCTCTGGGAACCCTAACTGAGGTTTCACGTTTGTTTATTAATGGTTCCCAAAATAGAAACAAAAATATATTCTGTAAATATGTAAAAAGATGAACTGTTGTAACAATGTAAAATAAAATAGCTGGCCTAGTATTATAAACAGATACCGTTCATGTAATATACCAAATGAAGCTTTCGAAATTAAATGACTAAAGTTCCAAGTAACAAGTAATTAAAACCTCGCAAATTATATTTAATCTGGTCAGATATTAAGATTCAGTTTCATTTGTAATTCATTACTCACAGTATGCTAGTTCTCTAATACTCGTTATAGAGAGTGTACTTCGAATAAAACAGACTTCTAAAAGAAATTAATGGATAACTTTACAAAATAAAAGAAAATCGATTATCCTTTCCCCACACCAAAATGAAAAATTATATTCAAATGAACACTTTTCTTTTTCAATTGATAGGAATTTAAGAACCTTTTCTGTTAATAAAAAGATTAATTTCCAAGCTTTTAAAAATTGATTGAGGTAACCAAATCTGTATTGATTATGAATTACGTTATAAGAGGAAAACGGTGTGCTTCTGGTAAAATAAGCAGTTGGCTATTTTAAAATTGATTAAAATGGCATTTTCAAATGTCAAGTTTTGCGAAAAACAGTATGGATATGATATGTTTGTTATTCCGGGAGTAACTGATGATTTTCTTATTAAATATTCAAAAGACTGGCAGCTGGTTTTCTTAAAAGGTTATTAAAATTTTCTACATATTTTATAACTTTTGAAAAGAATGATTTATGAATTGCTCTAATACTTGTAGAATCCTTTAAACCATCCTAATTTAAAATAAATTAGAACAACAAAGTAAAAAAGGAACAGAAGTAAATAACCAAAACAGGTGTAACTTATAGGTATTTTCCATCTCTAATATTTTTACATCAACTACGTGGATTAATAAGACAAGTCAAAGCAAAATAGATGGACGAAGACCTAGAAGTGGTTAGCAACAACGGTATAAATAATTCGTATGGGAAGATTATCGACTAAATATTCAAGATGATAATTTAAATAGCAAAACATGGCTTTTAGCTTCCCTGCTTATTCGGTCTCTCGGGACTCGTGAGATAAGATAGATATTTTTCCGATTTTTCGAACTTCTAAGAAAAATTAAGACACGTGAGGAAAAATACGGAGTAAAATTTGAAGTAGCTTACTCATTATTTTTTTGTTGGCCATGAATATTCAAACTCTTGTATTAAAAATGTGAAATGTGGATTACTGGATATGTTACATTATTGTTGAAAAATATTAACGCAATATACAGTGTGAACAATTAATGTTGATGTTACTAATGCGGGAAGAAAAACACGATTTGAGTTTTTAATAATTGTTTACGTATTAATGCATAAACAATAGCCTTTGATAAATTTCAATAAAACGATAGTTTACTGCAAAATTGGTATGTTGCTAAAATTTCAATTTGAAGTTTAACTGTAGATTCACCGCAATTTATGAGCTTAGGAATCTCAATTAAGAATCGCAAAGCAATATCTCCCGAAAGGTCACTGACTTCGTTATGTTTAGAAAACGCGGGATCTGGAACTTCTTAATTTCTTAATTTGCAAAAGTTTTAATTTTAAATTTAACTTTAAATTAGATGAAGGTGTCTTATCAGCTTTTCCTAAGCTTTTTATTTTCTAGATCACAATTTTCATTATTCTAGACCAGTGATTCTCAACCTTTTTTTCGTCACGGTACACTTTTGATAATTTAAAAATTTGGCGGGACACTAACGATAAAATAGATTTAAAAGAATTTTACTAAACTAGTATATACTTTTGTTTGGGTTAAATCTAGAACCAGTCCAGAACTATAATAGTCATGCGCATTGGTTCAGTCAGTCCCTGCTACGAAGGTAGAACCAATCGAACTACTTGTCTGACGTCGCTTATGTATGGGTATTCGTAGTGGCGGCACATTTCAAAAATCTCGCGGCACACTAAAGTGCCGCGGCACAGTGGTTGAGAATCACTGTTCTAGACTAACATGACGTTTGGAGTTGGCTAGTTCAAATGTTTGTCACTCATGTAGAGTATTAAATCAGAAGATTAATCATTGAAGTTCGTCTTTACTTTCAGTTAATCATATGGTATCATTCTTAAAAAAAACAAATATTTTCAAAATTACACGTCCACATTTTTAAATTACTGCATTTATTCAAAGTTTGGTTTGATTTCCTAAGAAGCTTCTTCGGAAGATTAAAGAAAAGCGCCGTAATTCAATATGTCATCCTCATTAGAGATGAGATTCTTCTGATAATGATCATAATCATTTCTGTAAGCATTATAGGTTTTTTGCCTCTTCACCCTGGTGGAGGTATGTGGTTAGTGACTGATTCCAGTAGCACTGATAGAGTGACGCGTAACTGTGATCTGGCGAAAATTGTTTGCGAGCTGGAAGGAGCAATAGTGTTTGATGGTAATAGTGGAACCAGCAAAGATAGTAGTAACAGCGATTCTAGCTATGGCAGTTGGAGTTCATTGTCATTAAATTGTTTAATAATGAAACGATCAACTATTGTTGTTGGAGTAGGTCGGTTGTGATTGTTATTGTTAAAATTCTTAATGTTACCTCTTCCCATTCCGCGCTCTAGAAGTCAAGCTCGGGGGGTAGATAGCTGTGCAACTGGCTGTGATAGGAAAAGACTTGGGTGGCCCGCAATTTATTGACTTAGCATACCAAGAGGCATTTCAAAACGGAACCACCAAGAGAGCGGGAAACATCTACGTCCGATGGCAATAGTCCATTCCCTCCGCTGTACTGGGCTTAGACATCGGATAAACAGCGGTAGCACGAAATAAATTTCTAACCAGAACTTCTTCATCCTTACACACATGTTGCTATGGATTGGAAATAAAATTCAAAGGAAAGATTACTATCAACGACTTCACACATGCGCACACTACACAGAATTTGTTCGTGATTAAAATGCAGAAAGTAAAAATAATATACTGAAATCAAATGTGGCAGAGTGGCAGTCGTTACACAGATTGATTTTCAAGTGGTCGTAACCGGTACCTTGTATCACAAAGTCATCAAGGGGTATCAAAGCCATATATTGCAAAAATGTAATTTAAATTATTCTCTGTCCTCCTCATTTGCATTTACACATAGATTTTCACCATCTTCTTAATAGTGACTCATCGTTGAGTGAAATACCTTCTTGAATTATCAAATTCTAATTTTTCCATAGATATCATGTTCAATAAACTCGAATACCGTTTCTCACGCGCATTTTTGAGATATCAACATCTAGGAACCTTCCAAGCATTTTGACAGTTGAAGTCTACATGTCAACGAACAAATGGAGGTCGAGCCAAATTTGGATCACATGTTGCTTTCTTTAAACGTGTCATGATGCAGTTTTGGGAGGTGGCGGTGATAAAGTTCTTGAGTGGAGAGCGCCCTGGGACCATTTTCAAAGGCTTGTAAAACCTCGGAATTAAACGGGACTTTGTGTACAAAAACATAAAAAGGTACAATGAGACCACCTATTTGGAGGACCTCAAGAGGTCTAAACGGTCGCGTTTGGTGAAGACAGACAAATTTGACCGCCGATTTGAACCTTTCCAAGGGGATCCGCTCACAACGTTCTGAAAATGGAGCTTGAATGTCACGCTTACAAAAAGCAAAAGGTTCATGGGATTTCAGAAACCTCCAAGAAAAAGAAGCTAGAGAGAGCAGACCTGATACGTACTGGAACGCTGTTCACGACGAGAAAGCTCTGTGCCCGCACAATGCACAAAATAATCGGTTGTGGGCAATAACGATACATGCCATTATAGAAAGCCAGAAGAACGTTCCGAGATTTCAGAGTGCAGCTTCGGTGATGGTTTGGGGGCTGTTTCTCCGCGCGGTAAGCTTCCTCTGGTGTTCATCGACAAAGGTGTTAAAATCAACGTCGAGTACTACAAAACGGAACTCCTAAAGACAGTTGTAGCCCCAAATTTACAACGCATCTACGGCGATGACTACTGCGTCTTCCAACAGGACGAAGTACAATCTGACAGATTTTCCACTAAAAGATGAATGGTCACCACGTTTCCCAGATTTGAACCTAATGAATTTTTTCGTCTGGTCATACATGCTTTTGAAGCTGAACAGCTACAAAATCTTAAACGAGTTAAACAGAGCGTGTGGGACGAGATGCCAGTGGAAACAATGAAACATTGTCTAAATTTTTTAAATGAATCTTGATAGTGCATTTAAATTTATTGAACACGGTGTATATATCTGGTGTACGACTACTCTAATTATACTTAAGGTTAGTCCCAAAATGCGTAGGAGAGTTGAAAAAATTGGTTTTATTTTTAAACGGTTATAAAAAATCAAAAAATTCTTTTAAACAATGAAAATGTTTGAGATTTGAAATACAAATTAAGTAGAAATAGCAGCATATGGTCCTTCGCGAACGGAAATGAGTAGCCTCTTTGTGAAGTTCTGAAATAGCGCTGTACCAGATCTCTCCCAGACAAATTTACTGATCCTGGTCCAGTTTTTGCGAAATTGAGCCAGATTTTTTGCATGTAGATTACGCTTGATTAGTTCTGCCTTGACCATAGCACAAAATCTCTCAATTGGTCTGATTTGTGGAGTTGCTAATGGATTGTCGATTCTTGCCACGAACTTGATTTTATGCTGATTCAGAAGATCGGTAGTATCTTTAGCGTAGTGAGCAGGTGCTTTGTTAGGCCAGAACAAGATTTGTTTGTCGGTTTCTAGTGACTTTAACCAAGGGATCAAAACCGGTTTCAAGACTTTATCACAATAGGTCACCCCATCCATAGCGCCTCTCTTCGATTCCATCACGACAGCTGGAGACAAGTGTTCTTCAGATGAAACAACCTGCCAAACGAGCGCTTTTTCTGGATGCTTTGATTTTTGCCTGATTTTAGCTTCTATAGGGACTGGGCGACCTGGCAATTCGGTGTAGTATTGGTTTGCAGGCATCTCGCTTGAATCCAAGGTGACATAAGTTTCGTCATCTATGATCATCAAAAAGTTGCCGCCAGAAATAGTGGTCTGACGGTAAAGCTTCCTGCAATTGCTTTTTGCATTTTCAAGCTCATCTGGACGGTTCCTCGAAACCTCTGCTCTCTTGCGCCCCTTCAGGCCAATTTCCTTGCGAATCCGATCTACGGTTGACTTGCCGACCTTGAGCTTTTCGGCAGCAGCACGCACAGTCAAGTTAGGCTGCTTCAAAAAGAGGCGTTCACTTTGGAAGTCAAAGCGGGGGTCGTAACAGACTTTTTCGGCCCGATTTTTGCTTGTTGAGCTTCTTCGAAGGATGATCAACATAATCCATCACACGATAAATCCGGCTCTGGGGCATATTCAGCTTCGAGAACTTTTGAATTGTTGCCTTTCGATCAAATTTACTGTTTTTGTAATAGAACTCGATGACCGAGTTCGGAATAGCTGGTTCGTTCTTCATTGTGATTGTTGGCAGATCACTTTAATTAACACTGACTGACAAACAGGTGACCAGAGTTGACATGTGTGTTTATTTATTAAAAAAAATGTCAACAGTCGCCATAGCAACCTTCTCAATTTTCTCCTATGCATTTCGAGACAAACCTTAGTTTTGATCATCTTCTTGTTGACTTTTTTTATTGTTTTCTCCTAAATGACCTACCACTTTTTCCTGTATGCAACTAACCAGTTTTCCCCATTTTTCTGCTTTCTTAATAAGATTTGCTTTTTATGAGCAGAGTAAAATAAAGATAACTAACAATTGACCAATGTAATTTTATGTATTATAGTTACAAAGCTATTTTCTATAGCAAGATATAACTTTCAAAAACTCACCCTCTTTTCAAACAAGAGAATAAGGTCGTAAGGGGTCACATTAAAAGCATTCTACTGTAAATGAGGTGAACCCCTCAATTCGCAAGTCTCGCTAAGTTAATGTCTATATCTTGCGTTAGATAAAAAAAAAGATACTTATAGAATAGGTAGAAGACACATTGTGTACAAACAACTATAAAACTACGTTGTAAATGTCAAATGTGATACGGCAAGCTAAATATCGATCGTCTTTTAACAAAAAGACACAAGTTATGGGAGTGCTTAGAGGAATATTAACTTTATGATCAAAAGTAATTTATAGTTTCGTACTTACAATTAGTAAATTACAAAAACACCTCGATAAAATACCTTAGCGTCTCAAATTAGTGTATTAAAAGTCATTATAAAAACAAATAAACAAATAAATAAGAAACGCTTACTAATAAATAGTGGTAAAGCAAAACAGGTTAAGTGTAGAAAACAAAATATTTCTCCTTGGTCTTCTTTATTTATCTTCAGTAGTAATTAGATTTACTTAGCCAAATTTGTCAAACGCAGAGGCGGGCAAGCTGGACCGGACCGGTGTACGGAGATGCTGCCCTAGAGGACATTCTTGAGCCTTTTAGATCCCAGAAACTTTATTGTTTATAGAGCAGTAACGTAACAAACACTACTGCAATGCAAGAGAGTGTTCAAAGGCGAAGGGCCTCTACAAGATAGAAATAATAAACCTTCATGTGTCTGAAGAGGACCGTCGTCGCTTGCAGAGAGTTCTCTTAATTAGTTGTTACATTTTAGCGTAATAATATAAAAACAATGTGAGACCTTTTGCCATTCCCAGGCATAAATAATAATTAACAATTTACTTCTGTTTGTTTGTGACATACCTTTATGAACTTTATCAGTATCGGCATTTTTGATTTGATAAATCTATCAATGCTTATAAAATCAATAATTAACAGTCAATTAGACAATACAGGCAGACTTGTTGAAATTGTGAACAAGCCATACCTAGCCGAATAATCCTCTTTCCTTCACAATACTTTCATTGACTAATAACAAGATAATACAAGCGTATTGAGTATTAAAACAAGCTTCAGCAGTTTTCCCATTCAGACACGCCGCTCCTCCGGGAAAGTCAGTTGTAAGTCCTGTACACATTAGACCCGGCACAGCACACTAATGAGAAAAAAGCTATTTCAGCCAATTACAATCTGGCCAGCAGTCTAAGCACGAGCCTAAAACAGTTAAGATTGATTGATTGGAGTAGCTTTTTTTTAAATAGGCTGTGCCTGAGGCTTGGCACATATTGGGCTTAGTACAGTACAACTTAATCAATTATTATTCAATCGCAACCGTTCCAATAATCCACATGCCCATCCCAAGATTGTTTTGAATGTCTAGGCTAGCTTAAGGTTCTACGGACCTACAAGTGGCCCGTGAGTACCAAGAGGTTCACAATTCCTATCCTAAGCTAAGTTAGGATCGGCCCAACCAAGTTTGCTGAAGTTGACTTCAGTCAAATTACGAGCGAGTCAAAAAAGACACACACACTTACAGAGTCAAATAAATCAGCAGTCTTGATCTGTTGACCTGATTTTGTCGGTTAGTATGCCCATCGATTCTAAAATCTGATTCAACCTAACACATTTCAGTTTAACGTTTGTAGTCAGTGCATCGACTAACACGAGCCAAAAGAAGATAATATTCAGTACCTCTAAGTTTAAAAATGCTGTTCGTGCTTGTCAGTAGCAAACCTGCAACTGTTCTGAGATTTTTTTATTTTAACTTTATAAATTGCATTCAAAGGATTTTAGATTTAAACCCTAATTAGTAGATAGTCCACGAAAGTAACAATTTTCCATAGTCGTTATTGTAAAAAACTCAAGGAAAGGTTATTTAAGGAATTTCAGTGAAGAATGAATCTTTAAAGACGCAACTTGAGAAATGTCAGTGGAATAACCTTTTCTAAATGAGAAAGTTGAATTCCAAAGGGTGATTAGAAAACTATTATTTTATTATCACATAAGAAATAGCAAACATAAAAGAAAGGGTCTAAAATAAGTCGAAAAAGTTATAAAAGAAGTGTAGGCCAATAATCCACGAATGGTTACCCAAGAATTATTATAAAAGGTGCATCGGGAGACATTCAATACTAGAATTATTAATTTTAAATAGGATTTGGTCTAGTCTAAACAGAACTATTTGCAAACTTTTAAAATAAATCGAACATACCTATCTGGAAATTGAGAGATAAACTCGGACTTGCTTCATAAAAAAAAGACGTTTAAATATCGTCTTGGGAACTAGGTAGTTTCGAATGACGGCAATTACTCAAAGCCAATTGTTTGTTGCAAGCTTGAATTTCAGCAGAGAACCTAGCGATTGCAACTGCAATTAACCTTTCTAGTAACTTGATTACAAAGATCAATAGTGCCACATGAATTTTTAAGAACTCAATACGTTATCACGATATGCCTGGATGAAGCATACAATATTATTAATAAAAGTGATACTGTATTCATTACCTGTTATAATTGTAACTGAGAAATTGAGTTTTTTATTAGTGCGGTTTTTATGTTTTCTTTTTAGAATGAACAGACCATTACCATTTTTATAATAAAAAAAGGCAATAACTCAAGCAAGTAATATATTTAAGGACTAACAACATCACAATAGGGGTATGATACGACCGGCCTTACGCTTCATATCAACTGTTCCTGTACAAAGTTCTCAATTTAAAGGTTGAGTTAACTTAAAGACTAAGAATTATACGAGTCCTTTTAATGCTTGAGCAATTAGTCCTGGAAATCCATACTAAAATACAGAGCTTTCATTGTATTGTTTTCAAGCACGCACTGCTGTAGCTACTCTATCAACTGCTACAAGGATGACAATAACAAGGGCTGCTGTAAAAGAAAGTTTTCGGCAAGATATTGTTTTCCTTTTTTCATTAGCATTGAATGACTGAAACAACTTACGAAAGTAAAAGTTTAAGAATTTGAAATGAGAAATTTTTGTTTACTGCTAAGACATTAATGAATCTAGACGGATGTAAAACTGTTAAACAAAAATTGCAACGCAGCCCAAACTTTGAATTCTCAACATTCTCTCTTAGAAAGAATGTTAATAAAAAAAAAGTTTTGACCAAAAATATGTTGTTTATAACATGTTACGTATTGTAATAATGGTTAAATCTTTAATATTCATAATGAATAAATTCTGCTTATTTTAGTTTCTTAGAGAATTTTTCTTTTATTTGTTACAGAAGATTGGATAATTTCAAAGATTCGCCCAGTTCAAGCAATAAGAGTTTTAATTAATTTTGGAATATAAATTCGCTGGAGTAATTAACCGTGAATATATTCAAGAGTAATAAACCACTTTATCACGTTAATTTACTTATTTTAGAAAAACAGTGCTGACGAGACAATATGCGTTTACCTTATTTAGCATATTTTAAATATGCTAAATAATAGCTTACCTGCATTTTATACATATAGGATGTCCTAAATTATATTCTCAACATTGGTTGAATTAGATCAAAATTGCGGAATAAGCATCAGTTCATTTTTCATTATCTTAATAATTCTTTTTTTGAGATTTCGGAAACTAAACAGATACCTCAAAAGTCTCCAAGATTCCAATGTTTGAGAAATTTGTTGGAAATAAGAAACTTATTGAGTTTCACTTTTCTGTTATAGCAAAAAAGATCTATGTTACATATATTGTTATGTACTAAATGGAAGCGGTCATGATTTACAGAAAAAGATGTGTTGACTTAAGTTTGCTTTAAATTACTAATTCCGAGTTCTTACTTAATTGTGGTCGAAAACAGGAAACATATTAAATAAAGTAAGGCAAAAGCTTTTACTTCACATAGTAAATAAGCGGAAGTATATAACTTTTAATTAGTAACAGTGGAATAGCTACACAGGGTGCTCCCTGCAGAAACCGACAAACTTTTACTTTTTTATGTGTTCTGAGAGTCATATCTGAACAAAAACGTTCATATGCACTATGGGTAGATTCTTTTCTGTTTTTGGGATATTGGCAAAATCAGTAAAGAAGGTGTTTTGGTTACTACTATGTGTGTTTGGCTAAAGAATTACAAATAAACAAAAAATAAAACAAACATGTTACAGTAATTGCTCCTATTGCCTAAACATGTTGCTACTCTTTGAGTCATGGAATGCTATCAGTAGATTTCTGCAAGTTCATTCCTGATGTAATCTGCTATTTCAACTATTTTATTTTATATATACCATTATTATATACACGAAATTTGAAGCAACCCCACAAGACAAATCTAGAGGCGATAGGTCAAGTGACTGCGCAAGCCATGCAATGTGTTCAATCAGTTTGATGATAAACCCACTCCATTTTCATGCGTCGACGTGGACATGGTCCCGTCTCTCTCCAACACTGAAAGACATATGATGAAAAACTGCACAATTTGGGTATTGTCGATTGTATTCCACTACTGCAGCACATCTGCTTCCATTACAAAAACTGTAGACAAAGACTATGTCACATGCCAGCACATTCCCCATTAGTGAAAGTTTGAGGCGCGGTTGTTAAAATGATTGCTTTAATTGATAGATTAATAAAATGATTTAAAAAAGCTATAGCTACTTATTTTAAAATTATACTTCTGGATTAAAATTCCAGTATTTCTGTTGATATCTCGAATATTGAGAAGGATAGATCCATCGCGGTTCTTAGACAAGATGGTTGTCTCATATGCCGGCCAGCTGATAATTTGACGCGTGTTGCTGATTGGTAAATAAGCTATAAATCTGGAATATCTCGCTACGTCACAGTATCGGATTATAGCCTACGAGGTAACCGTGATAGTCTAAGAACCGTATCGATTCATAGCTTAAAGAAATTTCTTTGTTCAGAATAATCTCTAAAGCACACGGTAAAAGTTTGTCGATTTTACCTTTTACTTCACTCTATTCACATGACTCAGAAATACGGTTATCAACTTTTGAAACTGGCATTATAAATAGATGTCAAAACAGAAGTGGACAACCGCGAGTGTTGATTCATATAAAAAGCAAATTGATCAACAAAAACTAACTATAGAACAGAGATCCAACCAAACCGTTTAGTTATGACGTTCAAGCTGTAAGATATTATCTATTAACACTCAGACATGATTTCACCTTCCTAACTAATAGTAATAACTTAGCAAAACAAATGAATACTTTGAACATGATAATTGAAACCTAACCACCCTGCAAAGGCAGAAATCAGTTCAATTTCACTAACATGATGGCAAACGTCAAGCCAAACATACGTTTTGAGGTTCTCAATTACAACAGCTTTTCAAAGTATTTGGGAATAATACCCGATCGCTTAAGAACACCTAAACAATACCGCTGCTAAAATGAAAGACAGTTAGTCAAAAATCATATGGGAAACTTCCTTAAACCGACAAGAACTTTAGCTCTAAGTCTATGGTGTAAAATGGTAGATTGTCTATAGTAACTGCCATATAGAAACTTTGATTTTAATAGCTGGTAAGTATGCAGTTTTAGAAACAGGAACATTGCAACAAAACCTTGACACCTAATATTTTAAGAGCTAAGCGTTTTTAAATATAAAGTTATGTGACAAAGTGCATTTATGATTTTGTGTTGTATTTTACCTCCCATGGATATTAAAATAGAAACTGAAACATCCTGTATATTATTATTAATGTAGAAGCCATACGAAATAATGAATTCTTTCAAGAAATTTCATGATTACAACAATTTGGTTACTTTCGTCAATGATGAAACGTCTTGTTATAGTTTTACATAGTAGTTCAAATATACAGGATGTTACTTCAGGAATAGATTTTTTTGGCCAAAGTTAAAATCAACAATTCTAACAAACATAATTTTGGTCAAAAACCAAAACAAAAGTGAGTCCTCCTTCCTCCTTATAATATACCACAGATCAATAGAAGAATTTTGATAACAGCGCAAGAAATTTCATTTTAATATTGTGATTTGTGAAACGATTGTCGTTTGCGGAACAAGGCGCAGCTGAGACTTTGACAAAACACAGCAAAGATTTACAAAAACGAAAATCGCTCTTATCTCGAAAATGGTTGATTGTGGACCCATGTTGACTAAAACTTTTTTACTTGTTTTTGGTCGTACTATATTTTTTTAACACCCTGTGTATAGGGAATTGCATTGGTTAGAAAGACTACATTGGAAATACCTGTAGCAGAGAAATAGAAGCAAAAATCATTCCCCACGCAAGCGCTTATTTCTAGCATTCTATCTCGTCTCCACTACAGATGATTCCAACGTACTCTCTCCAACCAATGCAATTCCCTATGCACCTAGTAGGATTGGACTCCTCTGTATATTATTAGCAAAAATGATCAATCAACAGATGACGCAAAATTTAATAAAAAGTATATCAAAATGCAAACGCGCCAGAGGCAGTGTTACCGCGTAGAGACAGATCTTAGAAGAAGCTAGAGGGATGATAAATCATCTGAGATCAATTCTTAGGTATGCAGACACTGATACTTGACAGGTTTATAATTGCCGCTATGACACATTTCATTTTAATGCTATAGGGAAAAATCATCAACCAAGAGATGGCGTGGAATTTCGTCAAAATGTATAAAAATGGTGAAGAAAGGGTGATAATAAGCTACAAAAAGCGTTGCCAGAGCTAGTTGTAATTGTCCAAATCTGAAGATTTAAAACATCGCTTGTGTTCAGGCGTAGTAATCAGACGTGCGTGCCGTCGTCAGCGAGAAAAACCCTTTTAAAAATGCTACCTTTACTTTATGGAAATTGGCATTTGCTGTTGATCGCCCAGAATTCACCGACAGCGCTCCTAATTGCTGCTTGTTCCTAAACACACGGATTTATGACTGTTTCTGACGATATGTTTTAGTGTTGTGGCAACAGTATTTTAAATTTCTAATAGAGGTCGCAACGATCGTGTTTTTCTTAGGAAGAAACACGATAGTCGTAACCGCTGTTGGAAATTTAGAAGACTAGTTTGAGGGTGATCAGACTGTTGCCACAACAGTAAAATATATCTTTAGAAACTATTATTGAATTATAAATCTCTAGATCTAGAGATTTATAGCCAGCTCTGACAACATTGGTTGTAGCTGATGCTCACCCTTTCTTCCGCTATTTTGACGAAATTTAGGGCCATCTTTTGATTGATGATTTTTCCTTATTGGATTATTCTCTTAATCCACCAATTATGATTATTCTAAATATTCAAAAAATTGCTTTGTTGTGTTTGAATGGTATTGAAATTTGATTTGAAAGCATGCATTTTAAAAATCCATAAAGTCTCAGATATTAGATGACAATCTCTGTAGTAGACACAAAACAGTTTAGAACTATTCCAAGGTATGCTGAACTACGCACTTAAATGAACAGATTTTTAGGTTGGTTTATTTAGGAAACAATGAATAAACGTCAGAAACATGTTGTATTTGCTATAATTGCTGGAAATACTGCTCTAAGTAGTGTTATCACTTAATAAGTTGTTTACAACTTTTTAGCGTATGAGCTGTGGATGCACCATCACTATTTCTAGGTTATGTATGGTGTAAATTTTAGACCTCCTTCAAAGAAGTAATAAAAACGGACAGGTTTTAAACAGTTTGATAATTCTAAATTGTGCTGAACTAATTATTACTAATTTGTATTGTAACACAAAATTCTATTCGTTACAGTGTTATGGTTACTTCCAAGCTAATTGTTTTGAAATGTAGCGGTAACTTTTTACGCTACCAATTGAAGTGGGGCGATACAAGCTATTCGTTCGATCTGAACGCGCTTAAAAGTTGCTAAAAAGCACATAACCAACAAGTTTTTCGAATTAGGTTTGGTTTTGCCAACCAACAGGTGGGACTAAATTTCGTCAATACGCATAAAAATGGCGGAAAAAAACGGTTACCCGAACTGGCTATAAATCTCTACATCTCAAAATTTGCAACATTTAAATATTTCATTGTTGTGGCAACAAGGAGTTCACCGTCTTACCAGTTCTTTAAATTTGCAAAACAGATCGCGACGGCCCTGTTTTTCTTAGTTTTTCTTCAATAGAGAAGTTATTAAAGTTAAAATGCTTGTGTCCACAAGCAAACAATAAGGGGTCGTATGGTAGCATGAGACTGCTCAACGGTTAGCTGCACTCGTTTGCAAACAAGTAATTACTGACAGCACCTAATTGCCACTGTTGGTAGGGTGTCAGAGGAAATACACAGCAGATTAGAGCTCGTGAATAAAAGCAATGTTACTATCCTAGGAATTGATTCTATTCCGATTTTTCAAGTGACGACACTACTTTCGTTTAGAAAGCTCTGGAAACACTTGCATTAGCTTCTATTTTTTAGATTCTGTTATGATATAAATATATTAGATACAAATGAAATAATATAGAGCTTTCAGGATTAACCGGTTTCTTTGAATTTAGAGCTTTTTGTAATTTTTCAAAATGTACAGCTTTTTGTTTTTACACTAAACATCTCTTAATGGCTTAACTTTTCAATTTAATTTACTGGAATACAGAATGCGAGCAGAAACTTTCCTTTTTTAATGCGCTGTATTGATTATAAAACAGAATTGATATTTTAGATGTTTAAAAGTTGTGTGACCATTTAAAATCAACGCTCGGTTTTTCCAGGCCAGTTCATTTTTTAAATGACAGTGTAGCAGCTCATTTGGTATTTAAATAACTTTTAAAGAGGAATTGAAACATTTAAAAGAACGATTCGATTTATAAATAATATCAAAAAAAATTACCCACCTTGATCGTGATTTTCAAGTTATCCTTCATTTTCAATTATCACAAATTATTGAATCGAAATACATTTTATGAGTTCATAAATCGTAACAACTAAACGAATCAACTAACTATCCGATCGCTCTAGAAACTCGATGTTTTTAAACATTAAAAACCGTATGGGATCAATGTGTATCCACCCCGTTTCACGTTAAACGTGCAACTGAGGAATGTGACTACAAATTTTTATCAAAAATCCTTGAAACTGTAGTAAAAAAATTAAAAGCGAATGGAATCGACATGGACTTTTTGATGTGTTACGTAAAACTTGAACAGATGTCGAAAATCCTATGTATTCACATTTTTCTGTTTAGGTTTAGCTTTGAAATTGATATTTTATTATCAATCATTTCGAGTCTTTTTATCTGTCGGTGGATAGTTTTAAACTTAGATATTTTAAATATTTTTTATAAAATAATAATATAGATGTAGAAATTGTGATTAGTGGGCATTTGCAATTAATTTTTAATTCTTTTGGTTGAGGAAAACGTAAATTTAATGTGTTGACACAGTAATGAAGAGAGTAGGTAATTTATCTACGTTTATGACCTCTCTTAAATTGCTTTTTTAATAGGTGCACTCTAGGAATGTCGTAAATGACAATAGATAAGCAGCTGTATAGATTAGAGGAAAAAGGTTGCTTATTTCGGATGTCAATTTCCTAGTTTACCTAAAAAGTTTTATCAAAATACAAAACTATTGAAATTTGTAAAGAAAACAATTTTAGATAACTTAATCCATGATTTAAATCTAAATATTATTAAAAATATTCTGGTGGTAATGATTGTTTTTTGTTTTATACAAACACAAAGATTAAAACTTTTACTTGGTTTTAATATTGTTGAATAGTTCGATTTTCAAACTATCTGTTCCTTTACTCTGATAATAGTTACTGCTTATAGAGCTTCTTTGTTTTCTTACTGTCTTGGTAACTTTTTGCACCACTAATTTTTAACCATTTTCGAAATGTCAGAATTAATTATTTAAACTAATCCTAATCGTGTTCAACCACCTCTATAATGAAACTTGTTGAATATCACCTCTAAAATGCAAAGTATGCGGTAGATAATCGTAAACGAAATTCAGTCATCTTGTTCCTTTATAGCATTTGTATTTGTACTTGGGCTTTCTTTTTTGACACAAGTAACAACTGGCGCATCTTATTTTAGACTGCAGTCAGTTTCATTACATTTACATGGTTTTCGAAATAAAACGCTAAAGTAATTAAATGCATTTCATATTACAAAATGTACATAAAACCCATCAAAATATTCTATTTAACAGTTTTCTTTTGTGTAATGATGTATTAGGGTCTTCTCTAGTCAGTAACCAACAGTAATCACCCAACATGTTTGAATTCCATCTTCCCTGGTACCAGTTTTTCAGCGTTGAAAGGTCTTGATGGAAACGCTCCCAATGCTCATCACTTACAGCTCCCAAACTGTCTGGGAAAAATCCAACTAGAAATGTAAATAATGAATCTTTAGCAACATATTACATCCTATTTTACGGTAAGCTGTCAACATTTCGTCAACGAGGTTTTTGAAATTTTCCGCTTTGTTGTTGCCCAGAAAGCCCTTTACGACAGATTTGAAACAATTCCACGCCACCTTTTCTTTTCCTTGTAGAACTCTATCGAAACCGCTGTCATTCATTAATTGCCGAATTTGGGGACTCAGAAATATGCCCTCCTCTGTCTTAACTTTGCTGAGTTTTGAAAATTTTTCTTTTTATGTCCTGAAAACCTCTTCCGCCACGGTCCATACCTTTTACAAAATTCTTTATCAGCCCTAACTTTATATGCAAAGGAGCTAAATAGACATTGTTTCTATCCACAAGGCTTTCATGTAAAATATTTGTTCTCCCTCAACTATCTGCCTACTTGGCCAACTTTTCACAATATAATGCTGCGATTTAGCACGAAAGCAACTGCATTTTGTAAATCCCAATTGCATTCCTAATAACAAAGCTATAACTATCAAATCTCCACAGATTTTGCACTCGTATCGTTTATAGTCTACGCTCGTTAAAAGCATTTCATAGTTTCATAAGATTCCTTTAGATGACTGGTTATGCAATGGGACCTGAAGGCAATGCATTGCCATTGTGCAATACAACTGCTTTCAAACTAAATTTAGATGCATCAATGAACAGTCGCCATTTTTCTGGTTTGTGTTTACGTCCAAAGGTTTCCATCAAACCGTCAACATTACTGCAGTAGGTAAGATTGTCTTCCATAAAACTCAGAAAACTTCTTTTCGTGGTTACGGAAATGACTAATTTGGATACTGTTCCAATAAATTCCAACTTTTCAATCAGAAAGCAAGCAACTGGGCTTTGCTTTTGCTTAAGTTCAAATCACGAACTAAATCGTTTAGTTATGCCTGTGTGATCAAATGTGGCTCAGTGAGATCTGGAGGAATAAACTCTGGATCATTGCTAGAAACAATGTCGACACTTTCTTCATCCGATCCTTCAAATGTTTCTAGTGGCACAGGAACTGGAAGATCAGTACAATGGCCAACGGGTCTTATCGCCGATGTTAAATTAGGATACACAACAGATTTTTTATTTTTTGCAGAGAAGCCTGCTATCTTTGTTGTGCAGAAGTAGCAATCGGTTAGATGATCCTTTTGTTCCCTCCATATCATAGGTACTGCGAAGGGCATACATATACGGAAACATTTTATCCACTGTCGAAGGCGATTGGCACAAGAAACACAACAAATATGTGGTGCCCATTGCTTATTTTGATCTCCAACTTGACATCCAAAGTACAGACGATAAGCTCTTCTTATTAGCGCAGTAAACATTGTTTTTAGTGTTTAGCAGTAAACTCTCCACAAACGTAACAAAAACATTTACGGGACATGATTAATGTTTCTATAGTTATCACTCAAAACACAAGAAATTTTCTTTGTTAAGTAGTGATAATGCAACGTTATAAAATTTCACTCGCTCCACAAAACACTACTAACACTGAACAGGTTCACACATAAGTGATTTCACTTACGGAAAGTTGAAATAATATTTACAAATATTTATCAGAGTGACATATCTGGCGATGACATGTTAATAGCTTTCTAATATATGCGGAATGCAGTTACATCATTTCCAACACTTCTTATTGCTAATACGTAATTACCTAATGTAATTATAATTACACTGTCTACTGGAACTTCAAATGCATATATTTCAGAAACTACACGTGATAGAAAAAATCTGAAAGCAGATTAGAATGCAGAATGAAAAGTTACATAAGAATTACCTAGTTTAAGAACCAAAAACACCAAAGTGTTATGAGACGTGGAAATCAGTAAAGAGAAATGTAAACTGCATATTTGAAAGACAAATGCTATAAATAGTTGAGATATGTTTAAGAAAGCAAAATAGGAACACGCATAAAACTGCACGAGTTAATAGGCCACCTCCGGTGGTCTAAGACTTAATAAAAAAAACTAAATAAGGGTGTAGAGACTAGAATTGGCACAAAGTTTATAACTAAATAACATGGTTATCTTTCAGCAAAGACGAACTGCAATTTATTGGTATGTTAATGAATTTGTATGTTACAGAACCATCACCTTTACGGTCGGGTCGATGAAATAACTTTCCGTTTTTCTAAGGTGAATTAGTTTGACAAAATTCGGTTTTAAGTTTGCCGGAATTTTTGATGACTTTTTGCTTTCTACTTGGCGTTAGCTGATGCTTTTATCCACCATGGTAAACCATTTTGCTTGAGGTTTCTTCAACAGTGCCCAATACGTTAAAATAAAGGTATATTTCGGCATGTGATGAACTGGATTTAGTTAAAAGAAATTAATTAATTTTGTATTACTGTTTTGTCTTTGAGTATATTTCGGAGCCACACATTCAGTGGTCCAAGGTCGAGTTTCTACTTCCATTAACTCTAGAAAACTATCAAACACAGGTTGGCCTGCGCCCTCCAGTAACGATTTTAAGAGATTGGACTGCGCCACTTAATAGACCAAGATTCGCTCTTTGCCTTACATTAGCCTTCTTTAAGAAACTAAATACAACGCTGGTCGAGATGCCCCCTCCATTAGACTGTTGAAAGATTGAGCTTCGCCCTTAGTTAACTTTCCCCAAAGAGCATCAGGCTATGCCATTCAACTAACCACCTCAGGTAGCCTAAGGTCGATTCTCACCTTCCATTAACTTTCTTAAGAAAACTAAATACGGACACGGATCAAACTGCACCCTTCCGCAGATTAGCTATCTGAGGTAGTACAAGGTCAATCTTCGTCCTACTTTAAGCTTCTTCAGAGCGCGTCAGCCTGTGCCATTCAAAGACTTCGCCCTCCATTAAAATTTACGAAAAAACTAAATACGAGCTTGAGTTGAACTGTGCCTTCCATTAACCTTTTTCAGAGAGTTCACAACGAATACGGGTCGGGTTGCGCCTTTTCACGTTTGTCTCTTACAGAATGGAAGAACGCAAAAATATGAGTTTACCTCAGGTCACAGTAAGCACGGTAAGTTTTAAAGTCGGCCTTGAAGTTTACAGAATTTAGTTACATTTACAAGGTGGATAATTACTACCAGACGATAAAGACAGTCATGTATAAATCATAGTCATACAAACAGAAGAATGTGAAGTAATAGGAATAATCGTCCAAAGAACAGTCAGGAAGTATTACTTCAAAATTTGCACAACATGAAGACGAAGGAAAAAAATTATAGAATCATTCTGGAAAGCAGTAACTTATGATCATTAAAATTTCAGTTCTGGTAGGTCATTCCTTAGCTTATTCCATTTTCAGTAAAATTATTATCTGTGATACTGACAGTTTGCATTAGAAGTCATGACTTTCACACGTTATATGTTGGCTTCGGTTGGCGTGCGTCGTGTCTATGCTATACTCTGCGGAAAAATTTTACAGCCTACTGGTAACTAGAATTTTACTGACCGCACGGTATAAAAATAAAACATTTCTTTCTAGAACAGATTAAAGGGAAGGTTTTTCTAAGTTAAAGTGGCAACAAGGCAATTTGCAATAATCGAAAAAGTACTTTTTGTGGGAACAGGAACAATTGAGACAATACTAAATCTCTAGAATAAAGGAAGGGAACTCTCTAAATACGAGATATTAGTAAATATGATTTCAAAACAAACCCAATCTTATAAAGGCGTTATTGACGATTACTAGTGAGTTGTTATAGGCAACAGATCAGTTGTCAACTACATTTCTGATAGACCACTTATGAAAGGTACAATATGCAGAGTATTCCATTTAAGCCGGATTCTTTCGTAATTCCGTTATTTAAAAGCTGGGACAGAAGTTCAAAAACTGTTACTTTAGATACTAACTAAGTACTGTATCAACCAAATTTACAATTTTACATTCTAAATTTTCCCATGGAATATACTTTTCAACGCGTTCTTTACTTAAAGAGCGTCTTCAGAATCTCGAAAAGTGCCTAATGCACGAATGACAAACATAAAAGATGAGGTTTACAGAACTAAGCTGATAAAGTAAGATCATGCTATCTTTCAGATTGAAAGCTTTATATTTACTGTATATTGGTTTGTTAACAAAAAAAAAACGTATGTGTCTAGGTATTGGCAAATGGAAAGCCGAAAACTTTTTAAAAAGCGGTTCAAATGTGGTCTCTTTCTACAATAAAGTTTCGTTGACTCTCCAACAACATATTAAAATTTGTAGGTTTATAGATTTTAAACGCTCTTAAGTTAACTGAAGGAGCTTTGCTCCCAAAGCATTCCACAACGAGTAGCTTAAATGGAAAGGAACGGTATTAAGAAGGGGTTTAACTAAATCCCCCAAATTGGCTTTATGATTATGAGATTCGGCATACTACTTAGTCGCCTAAATTCTAATGCAAATTTGGTATCTGGGCTTACGAGCAGTGCGTAGGTGATATCAGCATCAACAAGATTATTACATTTGGTTTCCAAACTAGAGATATCACTTAAGTTAATTCCGCTTTGGAGTTACGCACGTCGTCAATCTCTTCTATGCAAGCAAACTTAGTAGGCATTAAACGAATCTGTCAGAAGCGTAGACGAATCGAATGTAGTCATCTAATTCTCTTATTCTGTCTTGCGCTTTATTTATTGAAACGCAGAACAGGGAGCGAGAATCATACTGAATCATGAATAAACTCTTCCGAACATTTTTATTCCATCAGCTACTGGTTTTGTAAGTCACTCTTTGTAAAAAGTTAATCTAGAGTAGAATCAACCCAAGTAGTCAAATTAGATTCACAAAGATACAGAAAAGCTTAATTGACTTGTTAAGAAGATTTACCAAATTAGGTTTTGAAAATGGGATAAAACAAAATATTTTTTATTTAAATGTACATTAAAAACAGGAACACATAATAACTGTTACAATAAAACAATAATAAATAAATAATACTGTTTACAACTATAGACATTGTTCAAAGCAGGGCCAGATTAAGACAACTGGACGTCCTAGAATGATAGCAATTTGGATCCTACGCTATGATATATGTACGTGTGAAATAATTTGACGGTTTGACACGGCATAGCGCATATTTCATGTGCAATAGCCTATTGGTAATATGGCCCTGTTTCAAAGTATTCTTATTGTTACTGTTACTGTTATTTACATATCAATTAAAAAATTAGAAATTGTGCTGTATTCAGAATTTCATAACCATTCTAATTATCGAATACAGGAGGTTCCATTTTAAAAAACAGATTCTTCAATTTGATGCCCTTTTGTTTTATTAATTTTTTTATCAATCATTATATCATCGTCCGTTGGAAAGAGAGCACGAAGTTATCTAACCCAAGGTTTTAAATTTTTTTGGGAATATTTATTCTGACAAAATTGGTGAGTGAGTAATGAAAAGTCAACCACATTGTATACAACGTCTGACTTTCTAGACAGTCGGCAAACCATGTAGGGGATCAAGCAAAAACAGGTTTTTATTGAATGATTCCAAAAGATGATTTCTACCTTTTAAAGTTTTGTCAAGTATTCCATCTTCTAAATGACTTCGAAATGGAAAACCTGCACAAATACATTACGGTCGTCGTTCGTAAATAAGCTTATCGTACGTGATTTTAGAGGGTGAATCTTTGCGCAGTTCTTTAGAAGACTCTTTGTTAAGAAAACGTAAGATTCAAAATAATCATTACATGGGGTATTTATCCAAACCCAGTATATTATGGTCAGTGTTAAAGCATCTTTGGAGCGTCTTATAATTATATTTTACAGACTGGGCTTCCATTCGAAGTCTTGCATTAGTACTTATTCAAATAATATAAGTTTCAAGCCTCCAAATCAGTAAATCCGGTACTATCAAGACAGATACGCCAGATTCTAGTACTAATTCTATTATTAGTATTCTTGTACTGACCAAGAAGCAACGGTGGCTCAATTAATCTAGTGCGGAAACTGCTGACCGAACCGAAACTTACATTCAATTATTACGATCTTATTTATCGGCCAATTGAAGAACTAATTATTTAATAAAGTACGTGGTGTTCCATTTAAAGAACTTATTCTTCAAATCAGTGCTCCTTTGTTTTATAGGTGACAGTATCTTTTGTTAGACCGTTGGAAAAAAGACAAGAAGCTATATACCTCAAGTTTTGGCATTTTCCAAAAAACTTTATTCTGGCAAATGTAATGAATGTTACGGAATCAAAACAGAACTAAAGACAATGAAAAGTTGCATAAACCTTAATAAGCTATTATGTCCAAATCTTCTTAGTTCTCAACCCAAAACTATAATCAAGGTTCTTTAAAGAGGGGCCTATTCTCTTCTGACTTTAATCAAAAACACCTCGTACTGTTTAACGTGACAAAGCTTGTTATATATATCTAAAAATGTCCATGAGTTTTAGACAACTTTCTTCTTAGCATCGTTTAATCAAACTAGCATCCTGCTGAAAAGACGCTGCTGCGGATTTTACCCAGCATCTAGATTGTAGCTTGAGTTTACCAGTGCTGTCAAGAGCGGTAGGATGATAGCTTTCTAACATCAGATTTAGTTCAACCTATAACCAAAAAAAAACATGAACAATATGCACGCATTATTTTGACAGCTGCAGCAGCACATTCATTCAGGTAATAGTTCCCTGCTGAGATTTTCGCTAAATTAAGTGGCTGGGCGTCGCTGAATGCGCCACATGTTTCATTTTCCTCGTAGGTTTTACATTGTTTCCAGATTCTGACAGTCATTTTTAAAAATCGTTGTAACCACATATAACCACATACAATATCAAAGTTTTTGACATCATGCAGTAATAACATCGCCTACGTTGACAGATTCCAAGGTATAATTTAGAACTTTTGGATTTTTTATCTTCGAGCTGGAATTCCTCAAATATTTCATAAAGTTTCCGTTTGCAGAACTCTAGATACGTCAAAAGAAGGATGATATTTGCAAAAGGCAAGTTACCATATGAAGGTTGTGTAAGAACAACCAAGCCAAAACTCATGCATTCCCAGAACTACTGGTAATTCTATAATCGACTAGTAAGGTCATTTGAAAGATCCGTGTTCATTTAAAATTTTTTATTTTACAAAAGACATATTCCGCAGGCTTATCTTGTGGTAAGTCACCAAAACACCAAATAAAATCGTTTGGCCACACACTTTTGATTGGTACATCAGGCTTAGGTTCATTATCAAGAGTTGGAGTTAGTAACGCAAACAAGAACAAGATTTACAAATGGAAGAGATGTAAGTATGACTGTAACAGAGTTTTGTTGATTTTTGCACAATATTTTCTAAGACCAAATCGATCCAGAACATTACAAGAGATGCGTTTTAGACAAACTGCGGAGTTTTCATCACCTCCCTTTGCTGCATTTTGAAAGGTACCAACTAAAACAAAACCGGTAGGACTATACAGTTTTTTTGCTGAATGAAATATTTTCTTTTTGTATTATTTATTAAGAATAGAGGACCCTGAGCTTGTCCAGCATACGAATACTAAATAGCACACATCTGTCCTATCAGATCTAAACTAGAAAAAGAAAAACCCACTGGTATTTCAGCTAAGCACATAAAGGAAATATTCAAGAGATTTATTAAGGAAATACAACAGACCTAAAAAGAAGAAAATATGTGATGACTATAGGTTGATATGCAATTTCCAGTGAAAGAAGATGTCCTTTACTGGAAATATTTTCCAGCATCAGCATTAGTTTTTGTATATAGTTCTAATTATTTATTGAATACTTAATACAGTTAAAAATGTCAAAAACAAATTAAATACATAATCAAATTAAATACAAAAACAAAAAAATTCAAGTGTTCAGTTTATTCAAGATGTTCGTGACAATATACAATAGAACAAGCCCCAGATTAAACTGGGAATGAGAAGAAAGCCAAAATAAAAAAAGAACAAGCATTTTTCTCCATTGTGCTACTATAATCCTCCCATGCTCAGGTGTTGGCCTTTAACGTGTTTGTAAAATAAATTGCTCTTATGCCACTAAAGAATTCTAGAGGAAGAAATGGACGGAAATTGTTCGTGGAGAACGACAACAATTATGTGGGTAGGTACTTCAATTTGGCTTGATTGCACACATTACTACCTCAGTTCGCATTAAATTTTTTATACTTGTAAGTACGTGTATTATTTAGTAAATGAAGTCGAATTATACTATAGCTTGTTAAACCTAATAGGTGGTAATAAATTCCTAACTGTACATTACACTTTATTTCCTAATCACAATAAACTTATTTGTTACACAAAGTTTTTAATAATGTAAAAATCGATAAAATAACGTTAATGTCGTTTAAAATCGACTGGCACAGGAAATTAGTTTAGACACTAAATGCTCATAAAGTAGAATTTTACTTACATATTTCAAAAAATGTTCCGCGCAACAAAAGTTTATTAAAAAGCCCTTAATCCCCTTTATTAGAATTTACTTTATAAGGCAGATTTCTCAACCGACATTATACTAATAAAATTCCTTAAATGAGATAACATTTTAATCCCTCCCTAGAGAACGACATATCATCCTTGTAATGTAAGATTCGATTTGTGCGAATTATCCCTAATTATAATGACATTAATAAATCCATAAATTTTTGAATTACAAATCTCATGATATGAATATAAATAAAATAAAATTAAGCTTGAAGCAAAAAACATAAAATACAATGAAGAGTTCATTAGACGCGCACAAAGTGTAGGTAATAAATATCTATTATGTCTTAAAGAATTCTAGTAGAAGCTTAAAGGAATTGTTATAATAATTTACAAGAGTGTAATAAAGGTCCAATAATAACTTCTGAACGCTACACGTATAAACCGAAATAACATCTATAGAAGCACACGCAATTTCTGAAAACCACTTTGCTAGAAATCTCCGAGCTTAATTTACATTTCGGCTTCCATTAGTTCCTATTGTATATTAATTGACCTCATGCAAACGAATTTCGGCCAAAAGTATTTTAAATATTTCTAAAGTTACCTTTTGACATTTCATTTAATACTAAATAGCAAAAAACTGATAACGATAACTTTAGTAGATAAAAGCGGACCGTTGTTAATTAATAAATTTATCTTTCTGCACCGAACGTTATGAAACAAATGAGTTGCACTAGCAGAAGCGTAATGTAAACAATGAAACTTTAATAAATTCTCCAAATCTCTATCTCTCGCCAAAACTTTCTCACAAACCGGAAGTTAAACTTAAGTAGGTCTACAAAAAGCCACAAAAGCTCTACATATTCTAAAAGCTCTCTATTATAATAGCATTATGAAAATAATTATTACCATTTCAGGATCGCTAGCAGAAGGAAATTTTTTAACCTCACGACACTATCATTTTAAAAGATGCAACGCGGAAAAAGTACGTACGTGCATTTTATTGTCAAGCTTATTCGCAACGAAAAATTACAGTATAGCAAAAATGCTGAAACGTCTTTTTAATGAACCCCACCATACATCAGTACTTCCACGATGAAAACAAACGTGAAAATGCCGGGAAACACGCCGCTTAAACTCCGCAACTCGATGGAAAACGTAGTGGGAGAGACAGCCTTCTCTCCAACTCTGAACACTATTACTTAATCAATAAACACGCGGCCAACATAGACTGCGCGAGTTTTAGGTTAAAAAATTCAATCAGAACTATTTTTAGATAACACTTATTATTTTGAGCGTAATTTGCAACCCTAAACTTGTAAATACTTGAACACACATCATGCTATTTGCGTATGAGAAATTCCAATCTTCAATACTTCCGTCCGGACTTTACTTCTCATTTCTGATATTACATGACTTGCAAGTGTATAAATAAACGATATAATTCATTACGAAAACTTTCTATTTTACTTCATAAAATACTATAAATAAATTGTGCAGTTAATTTTAAGTGAAAGGTAAATGTATAAGAAAATTAATTATTGTTTTCAACTAAATAAGTAAAATCCTCTAACGAAAAAATGTTTGAAAATAGATGATAATAATCTCAAAAATAGAAAAATTCTAACGCTAGTTTTATTGGCCCTTTTACACGTCATAGTCACTATTGGATTATACTTGATTGACTGTAGATCAAATTTTCTCATAGGTGTGGACGTGTGGTACAGCAACCGCAACTTTTAGATTCGATCGGAGCGACCGCATATACGATATTGCAATTACGCTTGCATTAATCCTGAAACTGTTGCGCTGGCTGTAGATACACAGTGTTTGATTAAATTCTACCTTCTCTTATTAATAACTCTCTTAATAAATCTGTTATTTTTGAGTTTTTACTTGTAAGTTTCTTTACGTACATCTAATTACAATTTTACCGTTTTTAAAATTTTTCTTTTCCATTCATTATAGCACAATGAAACGAGCTGTGATCAGCTTTCACTATCATACAGTACTCTTTGAATTAGATTTATTGTTTTGTGTCATAAATTCCAACAGGCCATCTCCAACTTCGTAGCTTTTAATAATAATTTTTATCCTTATTGTCAGTCATTTTCTTTTTTGCCTTACATAGCCTTACGTCTTACTATTTAGTTATGCTACTTACCTGTTGTAAAGTAATACTACTTATGTATGATTTGGAATACGAAAAAGGCCTTTGGTTTGACCTTTTGGCAAAGAAACCATTGATCGGGAAATCAAAATCCAATCCATACGGCTGCAAAATGAAACGTTAATCAAGATTACCTTAATTCATGCCGTATCACTTACCATGGTTTTATCTTCCTAAATGATATCATTTTGCTTATCACCTGGATCAGAAACTAAAGACACCTGTTGCTCTTGTGCTGAAATTAAAGTTAAATAAGTCTTCTTATTTCAGTTTTTTTTTGATTCAATACATTTATTACGAACAAATTCATATTATATTACAAGTCTTTTATAATAAGATTATATAGGAACTTACTCAAGGCCTTGTAATTTTACGATATTTTAGGGTTTTATTCTATTTTAGTAGATTTATCAGTTCATTTCTCAAAAGTTTGCTAGTCTTGATTATCCACTCAAAAGTTACTTTCATAGTTTGAAATGGAACCCATTTAAACGTTTTGCAACTTTTCAATTATCGTATTAGGATCAGAGAATCACGCAGAGCAACAGTGGCCATTCATCAACCTTTTGGCGTAAGTAAATAACATTCACAAAGTGTAAATTATATTTATAAGTTATACCTGAGTCAATCGTGAAATTGGATGTCAGTTTACAATAAATAATTGAGTAATGCTCCAACTGTTAGATTTAGACCCGCAATATTCAAATGAAGTTATCTGTTCATATTTTTTTTTAATCAATACTGTCATCAGCCCTTAAGATACAGTGTGTCCACATTTCGATGCTCACTATTGGGATCTCGGAAATTGTAAGAGATACGAAGTCGGTTAAATTAGAAAAGATTTGGCTATTTTGGAGATCAGTTCACTTATGCTTTTGTTTTTTCAAAAAAGTTAACGGCTTACTAGATATTTGCTAAAATTGAAATTATCTTATTTTTCTTTAAGTGAAATATCTCAGGAACGAGCAAAGATAGAAAAAAAACAGCGAAGAGGGTGTTTTAGAGAATTTACTCCGAAACACGAAAAAGTTATTTTCGCAATTGTCTTTTGTTTTACTTCGGCGGTGAAATGTAAATCCAATTTTTTTCTAATAGAACGCCTACTTGATTTCCATATTACTGAACTGCACGCCTTAAATGATTTTTAGCGATACACGATTTGACATAGCTATTCTTTTGTTTTACCGAGTTATGAAGTGAAAATCATTTTTCGTCATAGTGTGCCATGACATCTAACACACAAAGTCGTGGAGTTTTATCAAAAAAATTCATTTGTTATGCAAAAATTGCTAAAACAAAATAAATACGCTTTTATGGAGCATTAGCTGCTTATTTGATGCTATCTGCGAATGCTCAGTAAAGTATCTTAAAAGCGTCTTCTGTTTTGTTTTAGCAATTGCTACGTAACAAATGTAATTTATCTGACAAATATCAACGATTTTCATATGTTTAAAGCCATGGCACACTAAGTGGGAAATGCTTTTTATTAAAAAAAAAATAAGATAATTTCGTTTTTAGCAAATATCTAGTAAGCCGTGAACTTTTTTGAAAAAACAAAAGCATTAGTAAACTGACTTCGTATCTCAATTTCCGAGATCCCAATAGTGAGCATCGAAATGTGGAACAAATACACTTCTCTAGAAATATTATACTACGTCAGTAGAAAATTGTTGCTTTCAAGTTAAATTGCATTGTTAGAAATCTCACCCTTAAATACATTGTAAAGCATACGACAACTTTATATCAAAACTACTACCTAGATAATGTTGTACCTAGACACATAAAAAACTCTAAAATAAAGTTCTTAACAAAATCGAAGAGGAATTTGGTAAAACCTGGCTGTGTGTTTACGTAGACGGTTTGATGGAGGGCAAGGCTCCACTGTAAACACAAAAAGGGGCCTGTTGAAGACGAAGTCCGAGTCCTGTTAGAATATAATTGACTTAAGAAAGTTAATGGTTAGCAAAGCCCGACCGCTTTTATGGTTTTCCGGTGGTCGCCTAAAAAGACTACACTAATGTCTCCTCCAAAAGGATTAAAGAAAATGGGCGCTTTAGCATGACAAAGCCACAAAGCGACGGAAAAGGGCTTAGTCAATATATAGTTATTACCCAACAGTTTTGAGTTTGCCCTCCCCTGCTAGCAGAATAACCGACCATTCTCGAAGTCCATATCCACTGAGACTTTTGATCAGTTTCAATCAGTTTCACAGAAGGCCCTCCTTTTTCTAGCGTATGAGCTCAAAGTCAGCACGTACTCCGCAAAACAACGAAGACAAAGCACGAGTATAAATACCTTTAAAAAGTTAATGAAGGACGAAACTCAATCACTCCTGCAACTGTGAGAAACCCTTTCTATAGCATTAGCAACAAATCAAGATCTGTCTTGGTACCACTACCAACAAATCAAAATCTGTCTTGGTACCACTATCCGTTTCTAACATTGTAAACAAAAAACAAAAAAAATTGATAGATTGAAAGCTCCCTACTATTGCCAACAACCAAAGTCCCACCTCCAAAGAACCCGTCCCTGAGTTACAAGATGTCCAATAAAAGAACAAAAGGCGATACCACTATCAATAGTAATTAAAGTTCCATCAACAGATTGCGACAAGCCGTTTCCGAGCCATGGGATATCCTTCTAAAACTCAGAAAACATTTTAAACAACTAGACTGTAGCAGAAAGACTAGTCATCTTCAAGTTTCTTTCCCAGAAAGACTTTTGATCAATGAGTCAGAAACTAGACATACTACAGTTTTAGCCAATTTTACCAAAGCCAAAACTCATAAAAATTGTGCTAGGTCCTTTAATCACTAGCCCATTTCTTTACACCTTTTTAAAAAAAATTATTTAGTTGCTATTCGTTGCTATGTATAGTCAATAGCTAAATTTTACTAAAATTGCAAAATTTGCTCAGAATATCCTGTAAGGACATGCATTTATCAAGCCATATTGTCTAGAATTTCCAATTTAAAGAATTCTATACTTTAAGATAGCGGAGTCAAACACATAATTTTTGCGCAAGTTTCTTATAGCTTCTGCTTGTTATAAGCTTAGTCGATTCAAACCCATGCTGTCATAAAGTGAGTCATAAGCCTCTACATAATTTTGCCCTTGAGAGCGCTCTGCTCTTTGAAAAAACTAACAGTGACATTTCAATAAGTTATAACATGCTTAAATAAGATACCTAAATCATTATTGAACATACTTTTAAGGCAAGAAACATTAACTTAGTAATTTTTGAAAGAACCATGCATTTTCATATTTTACTAACCAGAAGGCTAATTCAAGTGCTAGAGATCTAACGAATCTAGTTTATATTTTGAGTAATAATAGCAGCGGTGATAGCTGTAGGGTTCGGCAGCAAGCAAACCTCATACGTTCTTTGTGCTAATCCCCAAATTTTTCCTTTAACCACCACATCCTTTTCGTAAGTTTCTGCTTTCTGTACTCTGTAACTGAAATTATCCGACCCTCAATGCCAACAAGCTTACCTTTTTCCCTTAATAGAAAAGAAATTCTCAAAATATGCTCCATGAAGTAGTGGTTCTTCGGAACTCAGCTCAGTAACTCTTTAAATGAAGAGAATTAAGTTACACATTTTACTATGGCGACATCTCTTGGCAAATAAGAAAACGCAAGGGTTTGTAGATGTGTACAAGACTGCTTGAATCAGAATTGATCTTTTCGGATTGACAAGTTTTTGGAGCCAGTTACAAGTTTAGGAGAAGCAGAATTTTTCTAGGTGCTGGCAAAGTGTCTTTCTTTAATATTTTTATTGATATCAAACTCAGTGTAGCATTCCGTTCTGCATTTGATACTGCAGATAACTTTAAAACATTAGCTAGTAGAAAGTTAATGCTGATCAATAGACTTTGCAAGCAGTTAACAAAACTAGTTTTTAGAGCTAATTGTACTGAAATGACTTTTCAAGCTGAAAAGATTTTTTGGGCAAATTAAAGCGTTTTGGTTCAAGCTGCCAAAATTACAAGGCTCATGAGATTTTTGGAACAATAGATGTTTCTGGACCAGAAACTGTCTTCTCGCCGATCACTTTTCCAGACCAAAAGCTTTAGAGATTAGACACAGCGTACTGATCAACATTTAATTTATTCTAGTAATCTCAAAACAAACCTTCGAGATATTGATATTTGCAATACTCTAGAAAAATGCTCTTTGTAAAGTAACACAAAAAATGAATAATCTGCTGTATAAAACGACAGTAAGCAGTTTCAAAAATATTAATCTGTGTTTCGCTGTTATTCTCTAAATTACACCGTATTCCTTTCTATGTGTGTTTTAACTTGGTATGAATTATTTTGTAACACGGTGACAAGCAGATTTTAATCCCTATGTTTCGAGAATTTATATATTTAAGTTTCTAATCACGTAATGGTTTAAAACTTTTAGACCTGGGTCTAGATTTGGGTTTTCCGTTTAGTGAGTCTGATAAATGAAGTTTTTTTAGTATACTTGTTCATGCATCCATTTTTTACCATTTATGTTATAGTTTGAAACTAGATACAAGTTATTTTAAAAGCAGACCTCCAGGTATATTACGCTCGGAAAATGCAACAAACATTTTAAAATATAGTTGTTACAGGTCATTAAAGCGTGAAAGCCTAAAAGCTTTACTTCTTGTTTGTTTAAGCAAGATTTTGTGTTGCGAAACTAACCATTATAGTATGCCCACCCTTAACCATCAGTCCTGATAGAAAACAAAAAATCTTGTTTTACATGATTTAAAAAAATTGTAATCACTCGGTATATATCCACACATTAATGGATGTAGCACTTTCAGAGTCGGATTTAATTTCATGTGCATTAGCTTAATTGTATTGTATTTTACGTAATTACAGTTAAAATTCATATGCACAATATTTCTCTCTGGATATTTTGCGTTGGATATTTTGCAAAATAAAATGTAAACCAAAATTGTATTACATTTAAAAAAATTGCTAAAATGCATTCGATAAATGCAAATTTCATTTTCAGCAACAGTTAAACTCCCTCAAAGTTAGCTATAGTTCTATCAATGTGGCGTGTAGCTAAAGTGTAGTGGCTGCACATCAACGCCTACTTTGTTTGTCCACTGTAATAGGGTAATATCCAACTGTTTGCATTACATCAGCTATTTCCCGAGTTAAATTTGTTGCAGGTTTCAACCTTTTAATTTGTATGATAATTTTAAACGTTAAATATTACAGGGCATGGAAATCACAGCCGGAGATATACCACAAAAAAGGTTTTAAAAATTTCAAATTGTTTAATCTGTTTTTTGTAACTGACTAAGCTGCAGAATACAGTGTGTCCACATTTCGATGCTCACTATTGGGATCTCGGAAACTGTAAGAGATACGAAGTCGGTTAAATTAGAAAAGATTTGGCTATTTTGGAGATCAGTTTACTTATGCTTTCGTTTTTTCAAAAAAGTTCACGGCTTACTAGATATTTGCTAAAAAGGAAATTATCTTATTTTTTTTTAAATAAAAAGCATTTCCCACTTGGTGTGCCATGGCTTTAAACATATGAAAATCGTTGATTTTTGTCAGATAAATTACATTTGTTATATAGCAATTGCTAAAACAAAACAAAAGACGCTTTTAAGATACTTTACTGAGCATTCGCAGATAGCATCAAATAAGCAGCTAATGCCCCATAAAAGCGTATTTATTTTGTTTCAGAAATTTTTGCATAACAAATGAATTTCTTTGATAAAACTCCACGACTTTGTGTGTTAGATGTCATGGCACACTACGATGAAAAGTGACTTTCACTTCATAACTCGGTAAAACAAAAGAATAGCCATGTCAAACCATGTATCGCTAAAAAGCATTTAAGGCGTGCTGTTCAGTAATATAGAAATCAAGTAGGCATTCCATTAGAAAAAATTTGTATTTACGTTTCACCACCGAAGTAAAACAAAAGACAATTGCGAAAATAATTTTTTGTGTTTCGGGGTAAATTCTCGAAAACACCCTCTTTACTGTTCTTTTCTATCTTTGCTCGTTCCTGAGATATTTCACTTAAAGAAAAATAAGATAATTTCAATTTTAGCAAATATCTAGTAAACCGTTAACTTTTTTGGAAAAACAAAAGCATAAGTAAACCGATCTCCAAAATAGCCAAATCTTTTCTAATTTAACCGACTTCGTATCTCTTACAATTTCCGAGATCCCAATAGTGAGAATCGAAATGTGAACACACTGTATAAACGGACGGTAGATTTAAACGCACAGCACAGGTATCCAAAAAAGTATAAGCAGGAAACATTTACAATTAGAGGAAGCCGCAAGTATATTTCTTGCGTTGACTTGACAAAACTTTAAGAATCCGTTTATTTAGAAGTCAAACATTTTTTATACACTGTGAGGCCTCGGAGGTTTATTATAGATTGCTTTGTAATATGAACAACGCAATACAAAACAAAGACAAGAAATTGTCAAAATTCTTGTTTTTAGTCTTCTTCCAATGTTGGTTCATAGTTCTCGAAGGAATCTTTTAGCTGCTATAAGAGTAAACCCTTTTTCAGTCAGGAAAAGGCATAAATTGCGTTAGCAGCAGTGCTCGCGGTAGTGAATGAGGAACGCAGAGTATTAGTACAAACGAGGAGTCGTGGTCAGATGTTCTCGACGGATCATCAAAGCAGCAGATGTCGTTAGCAGCGGTGGGTTTTCAGTGTTATGCTTTGCAAAACAACGGTTAAACCTACGCGATAGGTGGATGGTTATTGTAAACAGTGGCCGTTTTTGAATGCTCCATGTGAATTACTATTCCAGCATTTACTTTCACCACTAGCGAGAACACTCCAATTAGAGATGAAGCCAGTCTTTCCGAATGCAAACGTATTCGAAGAACTATTTAGTTACACCATGCCGTTGCATAGTGGGGCCAAATCCCAAAAAGCTGGCCAAAAGTCGAAAAATAAAGTCACTATTTAGGGAATTTTAAGCATACAGTTTGGTAGATAAATGTTCTAGAAGACAGATTCCACAGTTGAAAAAGAACATCCGCTTATGTCTACCTACCTGCGACATTACAAAAGTGACGCTCGAGATCATAACGTCTGAAGCGAACAAAAGGAGAAAAATGATGGTGAGTAGAATATTTATGTGTTGCAAACATAATGTACAAAATATGAAATTTAATTATTTAATAAATAATTTTAAGAAAATTAAAAAAATTAACTATAATCTTTCGTCTTAAAACATCGGAAAGTATATAAATTCCGCAGAGTTCCGCCACGGAACTTACAGGGACTGTAGTCTGTACTATTTTCTAGTAAATAAGAAAAAAGCAGCTGCCAAGAGGTGCCAAACGGAATTTTGTGCATGTTTTTGCAACAACAAACGGGTGTAAACGAAGATTTGATCAAACTATTCCATGTCATATTACAATTAATTTCAGGTGATCATGACATTCATTTGAAAGATTCTCGAGAATATTGCTCACAAACAGTTCGAAATTTCGTGCAATTGTATCCCTGGTAATATATGCCAACTTCAGTACACAAACTACTCACACATGGCGAAGATTATTACCAATTAGACAAATGTCGGAAAACGCGCAAGAATCGTGCAATAAATTGATCAAACGATATCGTAAAGATTTCTCGCGAAAATATAATAGAACCGAAACATGGAAGATGCATTGTTACGATTATTAATGTTATCCGATCCCTTCATTTCGAGCTTACGAAAATTACCGCAGACGAAATTAAAATCTTTGTTACCAAAAGTAGTGCAACTATTAATTCCGCCAACAAATACTGCCAGCAACACCTCTCCTACAGAATCAACGGATCATAACACAGATGATTCAGAAGATGAAGTTTAGTGTATCATTAATCTGCGTTGTACAAAATAAATTTATTACATAACTCAAATTTTACATTAATAAATAAAATTTAATATACATATTATACATTTCATACATTTTTTCTGCCATATTTGAACCGCTGTATTGTTTTTGGATTTTTTTCAGTTTCAGATTTATAATCAGCGACCTAAGAAACCACTGTAAACAAAATTTCATAAAAATATCACACATTTTATATTCTTGTCCGCCATATTGGATCCGCCATTTTGTTTTTGTTATTTTTAGTTTCATATTTGTAATCAACGACCTTAAAAACTCTTATAAACGAAATTTTATTTAAATATCACACATTTTATACTTTTCGTCCGCCATATTGAATCCGCCATTTTGTTTTTAAAATTTTTAACTACAGATTTGTAATGAGCAACCTCAAAAACCTTAATATACCAATTTTCTTAGTAATCGAACAAGGTCTTCATATTTTGGCCAGCTTTTTGAGATTTGGCCCCACTGTGCGCTGGGTAATTTGAAAAAAGTGGAAGTGAGGATAAATCTGGTTTGTATTCTGTAGAAAATGATAAAATGTGATGTACTATAATAAAGTTCAGAATATAAGCGAGACCGTCTTAGGAAAGATCATGTATATACTAAGGGGATATCGAGCAGAATTCTCTCAGGGAGCAAATTTTTGACACGCTTTATTATTACTAAAGAATTAAGTTTCTTTTTGCGTCTTCTCCTGGAGAGTAATGTTGGATTCTTGAAATTCTGTTTTATCTATCACCCTTTCACGTATCGTCCCCTCAGAAACTCTAGGATGGATTTTGTGGAACTGTACACTTTCCCCAAAAGATAAAAGCAGTCCAGAAGCTTTCCTTCTGTCGAGAGTTAACAGATCACATATGACGATGCGCTAACAAAAATCAATTGTGAATCGGATGAAAATCTGCTGAACCAGACTTAGACACAGTCTCAGCTAATCGCTTTTCCTCAGCATGGAGCTAAAGATGATGCCAAAGCAGATAGCAGATGACGAACGTCTGTTAGATCAGAATATCCGTTTTGGTCTGGTTGTGATAGGTGGAAGTAAACATTCCAATTTCGAAGAAAAGTCGTCATCTTTAAACATTCTAGCCGACCAAATTTGTTTTGTAGTATGTCTAATTTGTATTAACGCGCGTGCGTGCGATCACATTGGAAAATCTACCCTAGCCAATCTTCTACGAACTTGTCTCCTAGATATGACAACAGTCACTGAATGCGCATATTGCCTTGCAAAAACTTTAATCATTTTCTCTGCACTTACTGTTACCATGAATCACTAATTAAAAGTCTGGAAATTCACATATCGCATAGTTCGGAAGTCAATAAACAATTTGGCAGACCTATTGGGTTACGAAACAAATTTCATCACAAATATAGGAGGACAGTAGATACTTACTGCTTTACTTTTCAATATCACAGTGGTCCACTCGTGTTAAATGTTTAGCAACCATGCAATGTGTTTTGCCTCAACGACATAGTGCGCTCATCTTTTCTTGATATAAATTCGCGAGCATGTTAGCGTAACGATAGATTAAGAAACGTTTTTAGTATTCCTGTCTTTTAATATCCTTGGAAAAAGCTCTCAGATATGTATAATAAATTGTGTCATAGATGACATTCACCTTTTTCTTAAATTGCAACAACCTTGTGAATGCTTATAACGAGCTATTGTAACATAAGATATGGAGTGGTTTTGTGCACTCTGCAGAATGTAAAATCCTGTTGGGTAATTTTTCTTTTGCTTTCGATACCCATTTAGGAACTCGAGGTCCCTGATAATTACTGTTCCGGTATTCTCACGAACCATCTAAGGAAAACCACAAAAAACCTCAATAAGGATAGTCGTTCCAGAATATATGGTACAATATTAGTGGTTAATGCAGGCTGTTCTACACAACTATATTTCTAATTTAGTATAAATGTTTCTCATTTTCAGGATTTTTAAAATTTAAGGACTTCTTAACAATGCTTTTCTGAATCAAGAATGCTAATAAACATATGTTCGATTCTCAACTGCTACTGAGTTACTGATCGATTCATTTATTTTTATTAAGAATTCTGTTAACTTGGAAAGCAGACCAAAAAAAAACGCAGAAAAGATGTTCTGATGGATCTGTTAAATTCTGCCCGATTTTCAAACCTTAACGTTAATTTAACGTTACATTTTTATTTAATAAAAGTGTTAATTCTGAAACTGTAATGGATGAATATGAATATTAATGTTTGTGGAGGAGACAAGATTTGACAGATACCCCACAGTATTTGTTGTTTTTCATCGATTTATCTGATTTCTAAGTTAAGATTTCTTGATGGATAGGTAACTCAGTAACTGTTGAAAATAGAACATAAGTTTATTATTATTAGCATTTTGTTATTCAAGAAAAGTTATTAACAAAAACCCTTAAATGTATTACTGTACCTTTGGGACCTTGGGACACCCTGTATAAAATGTTGTAGAATGATCTTCCAAATTGATTACCAAACAATTCCTAACAAATGCCAAACCCTCTTTATGGGATAATCCCTAATTTTATTATTTGTTTCAACTCCCTTTTAAAGGTCTTACATCCATTTGGGTATGATATTCTCTTTGATCCATGAATTTAAACTCAATTGTTAAAATGTTTTTAAATTGATTTGCGTAATTTATTTTAACTTCCTTTTAAGTAAATGTAACAAGCATTAGACATAACAAATGTTTTAGTATACTTGACCTTACCTAATAATAAGTGTTCATTTGGGAAATAGCAGGAATGTTTGCTACGATGGTGTTCCGTATTATAACTTTATTACAGCATTAACATTAGTTTAAATGGATTACTCTAGTTAATCTACTCTTCTGTTACAATGGTTAATTTATGAATTAGAATCTGTACGACTTCCAGAAAATCAAATCTTAGAGAATTAAATTGAATAATCACCATCAACATGTTGACTAGATTGTGCACCTTTTATCCAAAAATAACTCTTAACAATTCTTTTAGCTAATTATAAGTAATTAGAACCCTAACAAAAATTTAAAACAAGAAACACTAAAGTTTAAAATTGTTTAATTAGAACTGTTTGGCACACAAGCCAAGCAAATCTAACGTTGGCTCTTATAGTATTGAATTATGGAAAATGTCGAGTTTTGCAAATAACCATTTCGATTTTTGCAATTTAAATAAGGTAGAATTAAGTTTTCGGTCTTTAGAAATAAATTAGTACTGAAGTTATAACAGTAACATGGCAATCAAGAAATACTAAGTGTAGTTTACTTAGTTTTTTTTTAATTTAGCCTCTGGTACACCCTGTGCATGCAGGTATTTTCTAATTCTATTTAATGCTGATCACACTGTTGCAGCATTTTACGCTTCTCGATTGCCTTTTATTAAGATTTTAAAAACTGTAAACAGTTTTTAAAAACCAAAGATTAAATTTCAAGTTCTCAATAACATGAAAACGAAAAGTTCATTAATTATACTAGGACCAATTTCAAAATTTGATAACATCATTCACGACAATAAATTAAATAACGTGCAACCTATTATAGGTTTAGACCTTTATAATCAATAATTATTATTAACAGAGCAAAAGAATATCTGCATATCTAGAAACAATCTAAGCTGCATGCGGTACTCTTCTATAAAACACCCTGTGTAAGCGATTGACAATATCCTTCGCCTATATTTTTATAAAAAGACATTCATACAAAAGTTCCGGATATTCGATGGGAAATTGTTCTGAACAATCTGAACTAGATTTAGTTAGCTGAACCTTGTTCTGCGCTTCGTCCTCGTAAGATGCACGCTGCTTCTTTTTTTTTTCTTCAGTCACTTCAATTACTTTTTTGCATTAGAGATCACACAAACTTGCATAAGAATTTCAATTTCGATAAAAAGACTATCGTAAAATAAATACTTACCTCAATAAATGACGATGAAACGCTTAAACACCAAATATTTTGTATTGCAAACTTGGATTTGATATTCAAAAGGAAATTTAAATTTCCACCTCTTTAGACAACTATACATGATAGGATATCCAACATTATCACACCAAATATAACCAGAAATTGACCGAATTGACTTTTCTGCCTGTCAAAGGTCAAAGCATGTCAAAGATTTGAACCTAACCACAAATTGCAATGAAAATTATTTGTAAATGTCCCATTTCTTTTTAATTTATTTATATTCTTAGTTCTTAATTTTAATTTTTATAACAAAGATGGTGACTCTTTTAAAGTAACGGTTTGTATTTATCACAATTAAGACGTTCTTAAATTATTCAAAAATTATATAATCCATTTGTTCCTTGTTTATACATTACACAATCTTCGTAGATATTTAATTATTTTAATATAATTTTAAAACTAGACTCAAAACAATGAAGGTAGTGGCCTTAATAAGTGGTGGAAAGGATAGTTGTTTTAATATGATGCAATGTATTGCTGCTGGACATGAGGTTGTTGCACTTGCAAATTTGGAACCAAGTAGTCGCACAGAAATTGATAGTTATATGTATCAAAGTGTAGGACATGAAGCTATTGAATTAATTGCTAAGTCGATGCAATTACCTCTATACCGGAAACAAACTGCTGGAACTTCCCATCACCGAGACATTAATTATGTCCCTACAGAAAATGATGAAGTTGAAGATCTCTATGACTTATTAGAATCGGTTAAGAATGAGCTAAAAATTGAAGCAGTTTCTGTAGGGGCCATCTTATCTGACTACCAAAGAGTTAGAGTAGAAAATGTGTAAGTTATTTATCATTTACCTACCATAATATTTTAGAAATTTAACGTAATCATTTCAGTTGTAGAAGATTAGAATTAGTTCCTTTAGCGTATTTGTGGAGGAGAGATCAAAATGAATTGCTACAAGAAATGATAAAATGCCAAATAGATGCTATTATAATCAAAGTAGCAGCATTAGGATTAGAACCATCAAGACATCTTGGCCGTTCTTTAAGACTTGTCGAACCTCATTTACAAAGTATGCATGAAAAGTACGGATTAAATGTATGTGGAGAGGGTGGAGAATATGAGACACTTGTGTTAGATTGCCCATTATATAGTAGCCGACTTGTTATGTAAGGAAATAATTATTATTAATTTATACTGAAATTTAAATAGTGCTTCCTAATACAGTGAAGAATCTGAAGTAATATTACATTCAGATGACCCAATTGCACCTGTTGGATATCTTAAATTAAATAAACTAAAATTAGAAACTAAACTGCCTCAAGTTGATCTTTATAATCGACTGGTTGACGTGCCATTAAAAGACAGTGATGGTTATATTACAGACCAAGGTGAAGAAGCTAGTGAATTCATTGTTGAAGGTAAGGTTTACTTATATTCCTTTTATTCGGATGCATTAATTTTTAATTCAATTTAGATGCAGAAGAAGCTTATGAAATAGAATTATTAAATAATACTCACAATGAAGAAATACTGGTTACGTTACAATTTAATCAGCCATTAACTTGTGCTAAAAGCAATAATGGCTGGTTATGGATTGGAGGCATTACTGGAAACTCTGAAGACTGTCACAAAGCGATTTTAGAAGCTCTAGAAAAATTAAAGTGTAGGTATGCGTTCATCATTTTCATTTCATCCTTTTTTTGGAATTTGATTTATATTCTAGTAAAATAGTAAGTTAAAAACTGTGCAAGATCTATACTAACTAATTAAAAACCAAGTTTGCAATAGCTTTCCTGCTACTTTGTTTCTATCCACTTGAATTGAATAATTTATGTAAAATATTTGTAAGTTACCTATTGATGAATTTAAAATTAATTATCATTGAAATAGATGTAAAAATGTATGACATTATGTAGATTAAATAATAAATATCAGTTATTTTTTACTTGCATTGGTAGGCCTGAAAAACTTCACTTTAGTCATCAAAGTAAAACATCAAACATTAAAACTTGCTACTCAGAATAAAAGAATTCCAAATAAACACTGCTTAAGCCGTCCTAGGAAAACAACTTTTTACCTTGCTTAATAGTGAATTCAGAATTATCTAACTTAACTTGTGCAGTAAACAAAAAGAAACCAAAATACAAAAATCATAAGTTAGGTTATACTTTACCTGACATTTATTCTAAACATGAAGGTTTATTTTTAATCAAACAAATGAACACTAATTACTATTTTTTAGTATAGTTAACTTGATTTAAATTTTTTATTGCCAATACCACTTATACGAGGTTGTTAAAAAGTATGAAAACACACACAGAAATGGTAAATCATAGGCAGATGAAATTTGAGAGGACTCCTTTTCATGTTTTGAGAGGGAAATTAAAAAAGAATCTGGTTTTTTTGTACGGCTGCCATCTTGCATTTGTTTAATGGACACCCTGCATATAACCTGATATTTCTATATAGGGATCTTCAAGACAAATTCAATGATATAAGGATCACTATTCTTATTTTGTAAGGTTCAGAAGATAATTGCTATCCTTTTGTTGGGGATTTCACTATTAATTTTTATAAAAACCAAGTTACCCATGAAGCAGCAGAGCAATGGAATTAATAGGGTGTTCAATCGACTGTTCGCTAACACTCTGGAAATATATCACTTCTTAGTAACATGTATTGAAAAATGACTGAGATACTCCCAGAATACTTTAGAGCAATTGCTCAAACATGCCATAAGAAAACAATTCAAAATTATTTTGTATTTTCTGTTCTACTGTATCATAAATACGTGGTTTATAAAATTATTTTCAATCCAGAAAGCTATGCTTTATTGTACTAGTTCATAAAAATAAAGTAAATTGGACTCGACTGTCAGTGTCAGATGCATGTACTATCACGGCAAAAATAACCAGGGCACCGCACAGGTTTTAAAATTACCCTTTGTAAATCTGCCTTTCAGTTTAATCAAGTATTATGTTCTGCATTTATCTGAACAAAGAATAAGGTCAGTTTAGCAGTAAAGTCATTATATAACTTCAATATAGTTAATTCTTATATAGAAAAGAGAAAATAGTTTTGCAATTTTCAGTGTTTAAAAAGAATCATATAATCGAAATAAATGAACTCCCTTTTTCTAAAATATTTGGTTTTTTAAATGTAATAATAATGAAAACGATCCCCCACTTTTGCTACAAAATACTAATTAGTAATTATTATTTCTGATATTTTGTTTATTATAAATTTATAATGTGGGATATTTGCTGTTATAAAACAACTTTTCACTAACATTAAAAAAATTCAAAGTGGTTTATGATTATATAATTCTAAAATCTTTTGTATAATTATGCTATTTGGTTAATGATGTTATTTACTATCAAAATATTTACAATGTAACAAAAACCATTTTTCAAGTTAAATCAACTAGGTAAATACTTTATTTGCAAAATGTTTCCTTTTGTTGCTGATATTTACAAGCTATTACAAGGGATTAAGATAAGTACCTTATTCATTGAACTGACAATCCACTTTAAAGCCTGATGCAAAAGAGAGAAATTTTGTTACAACCAACGTATCATCGGACAAGTGTGCCCCGGTTTTTTTGCCATGATAGTACATCAAAATGAAACAGTACTATCATTTTTATTTTATAATTATAACAGAATATACAAATGGTTTTGAGGAAAAAAACGCAATTATAAATTGAACTTAACTTTTTAAGTGTTATAACAGAAAATTGGATGGAATCTCTATTAAATGTTCTTTCAGTACTATAATGAAAGTCCTGTCTCTCTTGGTTTCTGTATCTTTTGATTTTTGCCAAAAAAATGTATTCCAAAGTACCTACATTCACTGGTGTTTCCAAATATAAGAATAACCTAAAAAATATAATTTTGCTATTCTTTCTTTACAAGCAAATCACTAACATGTACCCTGTTCAACAAAAAACTTAGCCTACTTATTTACAACAGTAGATCAATGTCAAATTAAATTTAATAGCAGAATAACACAAACAGTAACGAATTGCTAATAGCAAACTGGCAAGAGAAACACATAATTTTACAACAGATGTTCAAAATGCGCTCCATTAACTTCTTGGCAGTGAAGCAGTCTTGTGTCGAAATTTTGCAATTAATTAGGATACGGATCTGTTCTTTAAGTTCATTTGTGTTTGTGAGTTGACATAAATGTGAGTTTTTAAATCAAGTCAAGTGGGGATAAGTCCAGGAATTGTGCAGGCAACAGCTTTATGATAGACCGTTAGTAATGGTGTAGCAATTGTGCAATTTTTCAAATAACTCAATTGTTTTCTTAGTTCCACTGTCTGCTGTTTTATGGGTAATTTGATTTTTATAAAAATTAATAATAATGAAGTCCTTGACAGAAAAAATATCAATTATCTTCAAAACCTTATAAGTATAGCAACCCTGAAGATTCCTATTGAAATATGGGATCATATACAGGGTATTCCATTAAAATAAAATCAAGATGGCAGCTGTACAAAAAACTAGTGTTTTAATTTTCTTCTCAAAACATGTCAGAAAATGCATATTTTAAGTTCCTCAAATTTCAACTGTCTACTTGTTACTGTTCTTGTAGGAGCAGCATGTTTTCATACTTCTTAGCAAACCTAGATTATGAAAGTTGAATAGTGCACTGAAAATATTATTACTATTATACGTACATTCTCTTAACATGCACACCGTTGAACTTATATTTTGTTGGTAGCCTTTAAAACTTTTCATTAGTAATTTTGCATTATCATTTCCAATTCTGCATGGTGACACTGTCATTTTGAATTGACAGTTGAGCAATTTTGAGTTTGTAGATTAAAGTGTCATTATTGAATATGGGCTTTTTTGGCTTCTTTCTTCACTTATTTTATAAAAATACTCATAATAATAATGATAATAATGTGTTGCACTTACTAATAAATACATTTTATGTTTCAAGAATCATAACCTCTATAATCTTTTTTGGCACTAGTAAGAAATCTGGTACATAACAATGTATATTTGGAATAATAAAAGTTGATTTTATGAGCGCAGTCATAAATTCTTTACTGAAAGTGACATTGACAGTGCCAATTCTAGAAAAGTCATGACATCATGCTTGGCATCATAAAGGTTATAATAAAATCTGCATTGATTCTAAATAAACTTAGGTGTTTTTGTAAAAGCTTGTAAAAAAAGTTGATTGTGCAGAGAATAGTAACTTTTAAGATTGTTGAAAAATGATTTTGTAAAGCAACTGTAGCTTTGTAACGTTTATGATCCAATAAATTTCAGTTTTAAGGAAACTGTAACATGATATTGATCAAATTGCATGCTTGTTCTCAAAGCGAGAATTTATATACAGAAAATATCATTTGACTGACCTCTAATGTAATAAATGTCAGATAATGATACTTCATATGTCAAAAACCTAACCTCACACACAGAGAGTTAAATGATACTAAAAATCTTTTATTTTTATTATTATTAATAGGGAATTTGCTATTTTTCTAATGTACAACATAATGTGATGTGAGAAGGTACATTATGCTTATGTGATACATAATTTGCAGAAATTTCCATGGGATAAGAAACGTGAAACTATATACACAATTAAACAAATTATAAAGAGATTTTTCATGACATATTCATCATCTGCTTATTATCTGTTACAAGAGACTTCTTGTAAAAATGAAAAAGGATGTCTTTATTGAAGATAATTTATCTTAACCTCAACAAAGCTACATACTCCAACATACACTACTAACTACCAGGGTATGTTCGTGTATACGTTGTGCTGTTCACGAGGGTTGGCCATGATACTTTTTTGCTAAATTGTTACTATATCTTAAATATATTCAATTAAAATGTCCAAAGAGTTAACAACCAAACAACAATGTCGTGAAACTGTATATTTATTTTTTTTATTTATTTATGTATATTTATTGAGTTTCTCCACAACTACGTTTTATACATTTGATTTCTTCACAAATTGTGTTATCCATGACATACGTATAAAAGTATAATAGTTATACAGATATTTATGTTTTCACGTTTCATGTTATAAAATCGCAAGTTCCCTTTGCTGTCAAATCAGCATTTTGACATTTCTAATGTTTGCTGTTTACACTATAAGGGATTTAAGAATTTGTCATCAAAAATATGCTAGTGCATTATCCCAGGTAACAGTCCATAAGTGCATAAATGCACTAATAATTCTTATTTCTCTCCTATTCACACTATTGGGATGAGGATCATTATTTGTGTCCCGCTTTGAGATGTGTCAACCCTATTCAAACCACTACTCTTTCACATCTAGACTACTAAAGATATCTTCTAGAAATATGTTTCAAATACATACCGAGTTGCCAAGGAACCTAGTATTGTATTGAAAACTTTTACATGTCCACAGCAGTATTCTAATATTTTCAACCAAACTAAAACATTCAGTTACTAAAATCGATTTGTCTGTGTAAGTGTATTTCAACTCCTGGCCGCTCTACCTCACATATGATATATGATTTAGATGTAGAATTTTATGCTGATTATGAATATGAAAATTGCATTTCAATATCTAAAACCATTCTTGAGAAAATTAAAGATGGACCAATAATAAAGTGAAAAATTAATCATTTAGCTCAGTAATAATAATACTTGCATTTTTAGCTTGTTAATCATCAATCTTAATTTCAAGTAATTTAATTGCTAAGTCAATTTAAAAAGCTAAACATTCAGAATTAAAAACTCTAATATTGCAGCTACCCTTACGGCCAACAATCAAGAACTGAAAGATGTGTGTTCCATATGTATGTATATATCAGATATGTCAAAATTTGAAGAACTGAATAAATTATATATAGAAGTATTAAACCATGTGAATCCACCAAGCAGAGCTTGTATTCAAGTGCCTTTACCGAAACACTGCCCGATAATTTTAGAAGCAATTTCATGGGCCTCGACTGCTGATGCAACAGGCGATTCGTTAATTGATCGGTAGTAATAATGGCAATAATAATTTTATTCAATTAAACAAACATTTTTTTATGCAGGCATACTCTACATGTTCAAAGTCTTTCTCATTGGGCTCCTGCAAATATTGGACCATACAGTCAAGCAGTACGTATTGGTGAACTTATATATGTTTCAGGGCAGATTGGACTTGTACCTGGTAGCATGGAATTAGTGAAAGGGGGGATTAAATGTCAATGCCAATTGGCGTTGAGACATATAAGCCGAATTCTTAATGTAATGGATTCCAATATTAACTTAAGAGATGTTGTACAGGTTATTTTATATTAATATTTTGTGTTGTTCAAAAGCTGATGTTAAATTTGATCTAGGCAATATGTTTTGTAACTGATATTAAATTAATTGTAAAAGCAAGAAAATCATGGGAAGCAAAGACAAATAATGCTATAGTTGATTACATTGTTGTTTCTTCACTACCTAGAGATGCATTAGTGGAATGGCATGTCTGGGCACACAGACATAATAATACATTTGAATGTAAGTTAGGAAGAAAGTTGTATTGATTATTTTTAGTAATATTTATTTTTAGATGAAGAAACAGGGAAGTGCATAGATGACTGGTCAGTCTCAATTTATCGTCGTTGGAATTATGAAAATAACATAGCTGCTATAGTTTGTCATTTAGATCATTCTAAAGAACCAGATAGTCCTATTACAATTGAGATATGTACTGCAGCTTTTGAGTACTTAATGGAAAAATTACAAGGACATCAAACCGATAAATCTTCTATAGTTAGTCTTAAAATATTTTGTAATGTACAAAAACGAATACCATTAGATAGTATTACTGAGATTTTAAATGAATTTAAAAAATCTGTTATGTTAGTTTATACATTAGTACCTGTTGTTAATTTATATAATGAAAATGCTTACTTGTCAGTATGTGGAATACGTATCCAGTAATGTTTTATTTTGAACAAGAGAAATCTGCATGCTGTAGTTTGTTGGATTTGTTTGTACATTACGTAATTTACATTGAATTATACTGTTATTTTATTGTATAGTTATACAAAATATATATTTTTTAAAATGGTTTCTTGTCTGTTATACTTCAAGATCTATTTGTTCCAAATTATTACGAAAATATTTTATTAGCGTAGTTAAGAATGCACTTCTCCTCTTTATGCTAGCATTGCAGCTAATAATGCACGATTTTGCAGTGAATTTGTTTCAAAAAACATATAATCAATTAATATAATGGCTCCTAGTAAAACAGCTTTCATTTTAATATCTGTATCCATAGGAAATGATACTCCAAAATTATCTGCATCTGTAAATACTTCTTTTGCCAATCCTGACCAATATTTTGATAAGTAACCAACTTCAGATTTATCATAAGGATTAATAAGCTTAAACTGCACGTCACTAGACCCACAACAGCAACTACATGTGCAACATGGTCCTTTTATTCGAAATATAACCTTCTTATGAGCATTTGTAACTTTAAATCGGGGTATCCATAAACTCCATTTTTGAATTACTTTCCCTAATAATGTTCCACCTGCAGTTGCAACTTCAATACTTTGAAGCCAACATGGACAACAGCAATAATCACAAGCAAGTGGATGAAATAATTGTAGAACTGTATTTCCTTCTTTATCAGTAATTGTTATGTCAAACATTCTTCGGTGTCCACAAATTGTTCTTCCTAAAACATCTGAATGCTCTTGAGCGAAATAGATTTTTTCACCAATGTTATTTTTAACAATGTAAGAATTTTCACCTTCAACTCCTGTTATAACTTCTGTCATTTCTACTTGTTGCTCAACAAATAATTGATCTAGAACTGCGAGGTATTCCAATCCATTAGGACAATCGCTGATACCTTTAGGTTTCACCATCCATGGAGCAAATTTGCTGCTATGTTTGCTTGCATTACTTGAAGTAGTTTGCATTGTGGTGGGTTTACTGAAGATATCTTAAAAGATCATTTAGTTAAAATGTTTTATATCAAATTGAAAGGTATTTTTGGACTGCATTTTGTAATTATTATTAAACCAACTACAACTAGAATTTCACTCAATGTCAAACTTGTGAGTCAAATCATGTCAAATTCTGGTTAAAACAACTTCTTGTGAGCATGTGAGTTGTTTTTTTAATATTGTATTGTATTACTGAAGATGATATTTAACAGTATAATATGTTCATAAACCCAAAAATAATTTGTATTCCTAGCAGATATCAGAACTTTTCGAAAACTCCATATAGTAAAGTCACAGTCATGTTCTTTTTTAGACCTTTAGATCTTTAAAAGATAACACTTTTGGAAACATTAGACTTTCAAGATGTTACTGCTAACTATATTTTAAGTTAAATTAACACAAAATAAATTTGTTTCCAAGTAGTTAAATTTGACAGTAATAAGTAAGGAATTAGGTTTCCATTTCACATTTACATTCAATGAAAAAAAAAGAAACTCAAGCTGTCATTTTGATGTTATCTAACTCGAATTGTGCTAAATAAGGTATATGTGTTCTGTGGCTAAGTACTCAGTAATGAGAAAAATAATGATGTTTTGTGTTTTTCCAATTTTGTTTTTTCATCAAATGTAAATCTGAATTGCTCTCAAAACTGAGTTTCTAGCTTAGGCTAGTTTTTGAAAAACAAATAGCTCTTAAACCATGACTGATCAAAAGAGACAATATATTGTTTTTTTTTTGCTTTAATAAATACAGGGTGTAAATGAAATGGCGGGAAAAAACTACAGTACGTTATTCTGTACTCAAGAATAAGAAGAAATTTCCTATATCGATTTGGCTTTAACTGCCTATTTTTTAAAATATTAGCAATTAAAACTTTAAATTTGGCAACGCGATACGTTTAAAATTAAAGGAGTGAGTACGCGAGTTGTGCTTGCAATCTCGCATCTTAGTTATCAACTTATCACTTATCATTGTTAGTAATGTGTAACGTAGCAATATTTTCAAAAGGCATTTCCATGGTATATAGATGGGTAAGTAGAACGACTCTTCAAAAATCCTTTGTTCTTTTCAAACGCCGGCCGATGACCTTGAAGTAATGGTTGGTGGCTAATACCGATATTTCGAACAGATGTCGCTACGCTAGTGTCAGTGGCGTGTGTAGATTTATTTATGAATTACTAGAAAGGCTACCATTGCATCTTCTGTTATTAAATTTAATTTTACCAAATTTATAATGGCATTGTATTAAATTAAAGAAAATGATGTAAATCCTGTGTAAATCATTGTAACGGGAAAAAACCCAAAAGTATGCACAAGTCCCGTATAAGCCAGATATCGGTAGATGTTCGAGCCCATAGCTCATGTCGAAGACGGGAGTAGGTTCCAAAATAGTAAATAACCCAGGCTTTGATGATCTTACCTGAGCCTAAAACTTAGCTTTTAGCTGAAAAGCCTAAAAGAGATACCCAAAGGGCGCCAGGAGACAGTGACACACAAAACGATGTAATTCGTCGACCTGTCCCCACACCGACGAACACGCTGTGTATATGGTCCACCCAAAATACCACCCTGTAGATAAACACTTCAAAATCGTGTCCGGAGACTAAATTGTATTCTCTTTTACTTACCAAGGAACCTTTGTTGGTTTCGCAACTTAAAATAAAATAAACTTAATAAATCTCCAGCCTCTCTCTCGTTTCTCAAAACTATAAACAAAGCTTTATTCACAAAATCAAATATTTGCGGGTTGCTAGAAGCCAAGGTCCATCATCACGGCACCTAAATAAGCTTATAAAACAAAAACAAACTCCTAGAAATAAAAACACAAAAGTTAAACTACATGAATTTATTATTATGCTTTGAAATCGAGTAAAATAAACATTCATAAAAAGATTCAAAATGATATGGTTGATTAAAGAAATTATTACTTTACAAACATCAAATAAAAGAATGACAATTACTACATAAAAATTAGGTCTGAAGGATCCGTCAAATAAATGCGTTTAGAAATCATTAAATCGCAAAATACTTATTGTATTAAACCCCTCTAAACAAACAAAATTGAACATGATTTAAAACTATTAATAAATTTAGAACATATGAACTTGTATTACTTCAAACAAAAAGAAAACGTTTAATAGATTACTGTAGAATTTAAACTACCTATTGTTTTCCCTAGATTTTTCCGGAAAGAATACACTATAAAGATACTTTTCTAACATTAAAATAAACCAAATATTAACGTTAGATACTCAAAGCTTTTAAACAAAACAACATAAAAATGCAAACAAATATATGTAACATAAACAATTATTCCTTACTCTAAATCTGGAGGTCCTTTGAGTTTCCAGCAACTTTTCCAAATACAAAAGAATTGAATTTACACTAAATTTAATTACGAGAAGGCATGGTTTCAACCCCAATAAATTTTTAAACACTTAACTTTCACAAACACAAAACTTTGATTTTCTCAATAACGAAGAGAATACCAGATCTCCCGATGGACACTGAAGATGGGATATTGATTCCATCAGCCAGGGAGTATGACGAAGATAGCGGAGTCAAAGAACACCAGGTACATAACGGAGATTTTTATAATGACGAAACCAAAACTCAAGAAGGAAGTGGGACTAAATAATTTCCAAATAACTGGCTCGACGCGGTTACTTCTTTACACGGTCCTTCTAATGAAGACAGGGACGATGAGCTTGTCGTTCATCTCCACATACTAGTAAAAATACAGGTAACACCTTTCAGCATATGAATTTTTAAAGTTCGTCCGCACAATGATGCGTCAATATTTTAATCCTCAAAGAGGCCTCCCTCGAGGATTAACTCAAAATGCAAATTAATGCCCATAAACCATAAACCAAATAGAAAACCAAAGCAAATTCACAGCCACTAAAATGTCGAAATTAACCGTGCGCCACACATAAAGATCGAAACGAAACGCGAGAAGCACCGTTCACGACAACCGCCTTTTTTCCAAATTCATCAGCCATAGAGGAATTAAGTTTCCTAAATGGCAGCTACCTACGGTGGCATTTTCTCGTTGATACTGGCGAGAAGCACCGGGTCCGCTTGGACCCGGGAGGGCGCGTTGAACACCCGCGATCCACGGTGTCCAAATTTCGACTCCCCCGAGAAAATCATAACGCACCAACAAAGGGAACGGTTTGGCAAAATAGAAAAGTCAGTTGTACACGATATCCCCAAACAAAATACAGACGATAAATTGGATAATGGAAAACTACTGGATATCATTTCTTTACTGTAGAACTGTCTTCTGCCAGACATGAATTAGCAAATTACGAACATGTTCTTTCTTGGAAATACAGTTGAAAAATATAACAAAGATTTAAAAACAGCACAAAGCACGTTCGGGTCATAAAATAATGTATCGGATTTCACTAATGAAAGAAGTATAAAACCATTTATCGAACACATTTTAATTCTTAACAACAGAACTCCAAAGAAAAATATCTGCTAGCAATATAAACAACTTGCTAAACATTAAAAAGTAAGACGAAGCGATAAATTTATATTAAATGAATGTATTTAAAACAAGATTTAACGTAAAATTCGAATAAGTATGCAAAACTTTAAAATGACATTACATCATGCACAAATATCCAGAAAAATCAAATTTATCACAATACATTATTGTTCTTGTACTCAAAAATCTATCCTTTAATGGTTACATTTAAATAAACCAGTAAATAAATTGGTTGTTTTTTTCATATATATTACTTAGTAATTTAGAAAAAAATTTATTTTATTACAAATGTTTCTTATAATTTAATCTAAACTACCTACCATACTCTATGTACATAAAAAAAAAATCTATTAAATAAACACGAAATTTTTATTTTATGTAATTGCAACATAATTAGTTAATACTACTATTATTAAAAGCTTATTAGATAATCATACCTAAAGGCAAATTACTTAATTCTTCTTCTGCAGCTTCTTGCTGCATTATAGTAGGTGTGGTATTTAAAGAAGGAATTTTTTTATTTTCTCCTTTAATGCAATGCTTTTCAAAGTGTGCTGAACAGACCTTGTAATACGTATTTTGCATTAATATTTCCATATGATCTTTATATACATCACAGATGTTACAAAACCGTGCCCATTCCTAACATCTAAAATATTTATTTTCTAATAGCATTTTCAGAGTTAATCGGAAGTAACAAAACTTTTATTCCTTACCTTTGTTTATCACTGGGAAATTTAAAAAAATGCACGTTGAAAGTTTCATTATTGGCTTTATACCCCTTCACCACACAAATACTTTTACAACACATAATTATTAAAAATAAAAGTAAAGGTAGTACAGTAGAAGTTCACTTCCACGTGTACGGCACTGATCTAATCTCGCTCGGCCGCTGGCTCGGCGTTTGACCGTCGTGACATCTATTATAGAAACGCGAACTGCCCTCCAACCTTCACGAGCTAGTTTCCCGCGTTTTTAAGAGTTGTTCTACTTACATTTCTTGCAAGGAATTTACCATTTTAAGAAATGGATTACTAATACACTAGTACAAAAAACTAAAACGGTACGTATTAGTGTTTTTTACGTTTAAACTCTGTTTAAACATTAATATCTTGTATTTATTAAGAATGCGGAATCAACTAAGCAATTTTCGATTTCCAATAACTTCTTCAAGATAGTGTTAACAGCAAAATGGTATAGAGGTTTTCTGTTTATTTTTTACCATAGAATAACGTACGAAGTCTTGTTCCGCCATTTCATTTACACCCTGAATATTGATTATGAAATTTCATTTTTCACTTCTTGGTGTCAAATCGCTTTGCAAAGAAATTGAATCTATCACCGTTGCTATCACATAGTAAATAGGTTACTTTATAAGATAAACAAATTGGGTGTTTGTAGTGACTAACATTACATAATACTTACAAAAAGTAATTCAAGTTATTAATTACATATCAATATAAGTATAATTTAAAATAACCCTTGCAATTTAGGCTAAGTACTTAAATGAGAAATATGAATAACACCACTAATAGCATTAGTCTTTAGGGTTTTTCTTAATCAGTTTTTTGAATGAAACTTTGGCACCGTGGCACTAGGCTTAATCTTGACTCGGTAATCTGCTGTATTAATACTTTCATTTACTCCAAGAACCTATGTCTAATTTTGCTAAAACAAATATTCCAAACTTTTTCGTCATTTAAAAATGTAAAGTGTGGTAAGTGCGATAAATACCTGCTCATCGTTCTTGGCTTTTACATAAATAAAGTATAGCTAGAGAAACGACTAGACAAAACTACTCACATATATTAAAACATATAATACCACATAAAAAGAGCATTTTGAATACCTTGGATATTTTGAAATAGTTTACAAATAATTTACAAAATTATAGGCAACAACAACATATAGGTCTACGTTTGCATCTATCTTTTGTACTTGCTTCAAAATACATATAATCTAGTAAAAAGCAAGCTCCCAACAACACAGCTTTTAATTCGACATTGATATCTTTTGGAAATCTCATTCCGAAATTATCTACATCAGTAGAAACCGTCTCCCGGTAAAATTTCGTCCAATATTTTGTTAATCGTCCAATAATAGTCTTCCTTACCCTGGTCGTTGAAATGAAGAAATCTGCGTCAATGTTATAACAACCAGTACAGAAACACCAACTGCAAGTACAAGGCGGACCCTCTAAATTGTAGACAATGTTTCCCCTGTAATCTTCAATTTTAAGTCTTGGCCAAAGTGGACCCCATGGTTGTTTTACTTTTCCCAACAGTATTCCTGTACTGGTAGTAACGACCATTTTTTGTAAACAGCATGGGTAACAGCACTGATCACAAGACAGTGGACGATAAAGATTCAGTATTTCAGTGGCAGTTCTATCAAAAACTACAATATTGAATGGTCTGCGATATCCCCACAGCTTTCTCAAACCAACATCTGATATTTCATAAGCATAATAAATTCTTTCACCATCTTTATTTAAAACAAAATAACAGTTTGCAATGTCTTCTCCGATTGTTTCAGGCAGATCCGGTACCTGTCTAACAAATATGCTATCTAAATCTAGAAGATATTCCAATCCATCATAACAGCGTTTGTTACCTTTAGGTCTTCTCATCCATCGTACGTTATCGCTACCGGACGCACTGGATTCACTTGCCATCTTTCTTGGTGAAATGAAATTTCATGAGAATTTTATATAAATCGGAAGTACAATTATGGATTTTATCATAGGAACACAACATTATTAGGAAATTACTACATTTTATTAAACTGTAAAACTGTCAATGTCACTAATCGCTTTGTGATACCTACGTCTTTAATTCACTCTTTTATAGGGAAAACCAATGCTTTTTCTTTTGGGAATATCGTTTTTTTATATGCAACAATTTTAAGCAGATATGCCACATTAGCAATGTATGGTTTGGAATGTTCACTGTGTTTTATCAATTGTCATTGGTAAATGTTACAAAAAGCGAAATCTAAAATATCAAAATATGTCAGTGTCAACCTTAGATATTTTAAAATATTTGACAGCATAACCATAACATTTTAAAAGTCTGGATGTCTTGAATGCAAGCGTAAGTCAAGCCTTAAGGCTTCTCATTTACACTTTTGTTGTTGTTTTGTGAAATAATCGGTAGTGATGTTCCTCCATATTCGGTTTTTGCTCGTATAGTGGTTTTGCCATTCCATCGGTCTGGGATTCAGTTACAGGTTACTTCCTTGTCCACTCCTGGCAAACTGTGTATTTCGAATGTATAGACCAGGGTCGTAGCCAGAAGCAATAGCTTGGGCGGGCAAATAAAATTTCTGATAGGAGAAAGATTTTCTCTCTATATTATTTTTATTATTCCTTTCCTATTATCTTGGAGCGGGCAGTGCCCGCCTTGCCCCTCACCTCCCGTGGCAGCGACCATGTATTTAAGTGCTTGACTGATGTATAGTATCAACTTGCATTGACGATTACAGGATGACTAATAACAAATAAATTTAATATCTTTATAAATAGATTTTGAAACCGGTATAAATTATTTTACTTTAGAAAAAATTCAGTTGATTTCATTGGGAGATTTGTGATTGTGGACGAAACTTGGATTCACCATTATATTCCAGAAACCAAGTAACAGTCAAAAACAGTTTAGTCGACTGGAAAAGTAATGGCTTCTGTTTTTTGGAATGCTAAGGTTATTTTACTTATTGACTATCTGTAAAAAGAAAAAACCATAACAGGCCAATATTACTCAACACTTTTTCAGCAATTCGTGAAAAATGCCTTGAAATGTCAAAGAAAAGAATCTTGTTTCACGAAGACAATGTACCAGCCCAAGCAAGTACAATTGCTCAACAAAAAAAAGCCGAGTTGAAGTTCGAAATCGTTTGCGATTCCCCCTACTTACCCTATTTAGCTCCGTTGGATAAAAAAAACGAAAGCTCCAATCAAGAGAATGTTTATTTACTATTAAGACCTTATAACCTGTGGACAAGAAAAAAAACTGAAAAATTTCTATCTGGAAAGAAACTCAGGTCCAGTGAAGAAGTCATCGACGCTTCAAATACATAAAAAACCATTTCCGTGAAGGAACTGAAAAGTTGGAGATGTGTTGGTCCAGGGTGATTATCTATAGAAATAAAATATATCTTATGTTGAATTTTATTTATTTTCACTTTCATTCAGGAAACTTTTCAATTCAGCCTCGTAGTTATTTGGCGTTGAAGTCCATCACACAACAAGCAAGTTGTAGGCCTGACGAATTTAGATCCTGCAGGTTGAATCTTACTACAGTTATACGAGAAAGAAAGTTGTTCTATTTAAGAATTATGGAACAGATATAGAGTATTCTAAAAGTTATTTCAAATACGGGTAGATTCAGTATACAAATCAAAGTTAAAGAGCATTATTTACTTTGAAAACGACCCTCATTCTAGATGCACATACTACAACGCCGCTGAAAGAATCAAATTTATTTTGACTAGATATGAAGGCATAAATTTTAATTAAGGAAGTTCTATAGTTGCTGCAAAGTTTTTGACTTTGTTAGGAAAAAATATACATTCTTTAAATGTTGCAGTGAAAGTACTTGCATAACTACATACTACATATTCACAGAAAAATTAAGACACCTTACCGTTCATTTAAAGCGTAACTTAAGTACGAAGATTCAAATTATTACATAGTCTTATAAGTAAGTAGCATTTCTGACAGTTTCGTTCATTATTTTATATAGTTACTGATTAGACATTCAAATGATAAAAAACGTAGAATGTTCTTGGAAGAGCAAGGGCTGTGCTTGTTTATTTAAAAAAAAAAGATTACCTACCACTAAAATCTAATCTGCAATTGAGCTCAGTAGTGACGAGAATAGACTATCTGTTCTTTTCTTATAGAAATATTCAACACAGCACGGTTCGTAAAAAAACAATGTGTAAAGGATTGGGCGTGTTCAAGGGCACTCATCGGACTTAACGGTCAGCGTAACGGTTGACTCTCAGTGCTGAGCAGCAGTGCAATTCCAAAAACTTAGGCAGAGGAAATGTCCAAGACTGTACTGTCAGCCACTCAACCGTTGAAGTTCGCTGAGTGCCCCTGAACGGCGCCATTTATATCATTTTTCGTGGGGGCTATGGTGTCAGTCGGTTTTTTCTTTAATTTATGTAATCATATTGCTGGGGTGTGTATTATAGAGGAAACTAAAATTGAGCAGATACAATAGTAAGTTGGCTGATAACCTACGAAAACAAATGCACGCAACAGACATTTTTAGAAAAAGACTCATATGCAGACTCTGCAGTGATAATGAGGAACTAGCCTCTTTTACAATTTTTGAATATGAGTTTTGACATTCAGTGTTGTAAGGAGTTGTACCGTGCCAACTTTACAGGGGGTTCTGCAAAATAGTATTAAGGTGCTTGTTAAGATGAGCATGCCGGTAGAAAGTTCAATTTTAAGTGGGAAATTTGTAGTCTTAAGATCAAGTCTCTTTGTTAGGTGTTTAGCTCCTCTGCAGCTTGTCATATTAGTCCATTCACTTTGGAACCGCTAGAGAGTCCAGTTAGTGATGGATCTGTTAGTGCAGCTTAGAGGAGTACCAAGAACCGGCTCCGGTTTACAAAAGAGACCACTGGCGCCCTATCGTTACCTTGTACACCAGAGTGACCTAGAACTCATATGAGAATCATCCAGTTCTTCTGGTACAAAACAACGAGAGAGTGGTGGCACTCTAGGACCAGGCAGAATGTAGTGAATAGGGCGACCAGGAGTCAAAGAACCACCTGGATCTTAGTACATATACTAGTATGCTGATTTAAGTAACCTCTACTACAGTTCTCATGTGCGCAATTCAGGATAGCAAACACTTCTGAATGGAATATTATCCCATGCTTGCCAAGAGAGAACAAAAGTTCCATTTTTGGTTTGAATCCATAGACCCCGTTTCCCAATGCCTTCCCAGAGTACACATAAAGACAGCGCATCGTAAGATCTGTTCTAGCAATATTAAGTCTTTCTCAAACAAAGCTCTGCAATCTCAAACATTTCTAAAGATGTACATACGCAGTCCAGCGGGCTCTACACAGCCACACATTCTTAAGTATGTTTTTTACGTTGTCTGACTTTATAAACAAAGTTTTAAAATACTATCTGGTATTCCTGGCAACAGCATTATCTAAAACTAGTAGAACAAAACCCTTTCACATAATATTCTTTTCTGATTAGCTCACTATAGTTGCTATAGTTTAGTCAGATAACCTTCGTTAAGACAAACCCCATTGTGTTAATTAGTTTAGTTAGTTTATTTAGTTTCCCAATCTGTGAGAGGTTTAAAGCTTAAAACTCTATTTGTTTATTACACATTGCACATTTACAAATAAAATCGTTAAAATTTATATTTTCTACAAATAACATAAAAACTGCACCTGGGAAAGCACATCAAAAACTAATACCAGTAGGTACTACAATACGTCTCGTTGCTGTTCACGGTCTTTAGACTACCTATACGGTTGTCTCAGAATACACTGTTCAGCTGATAATTTTATGTTAAGGATGCCCACACGTGTTGCCGATCGGCAAATAAGACAATTTTGGCATTCTTTGCTACCTCAAAGTATAGTATTTTGGCGTATGAAACATATCGTCTAAGGGTTGTAGTTATTTCTTACCCCAAAGCAACCAATTGTCTTTCAGTTACAGGAATGTTATACCCATAGACTTTGGTTATACCCGAGTCTCTTGTATTTGTTTACATTGCAACTGGTTATTATTCTGTGCTACAGCTTAGATGTTTCGTTTTCTATAAAAATTAGTAGACAAATTTTAGAATGTTTATTAAGCGAAAAGATAAAACACCTTCATACTTAGTATGTACTATCTCCTTTAATACAATTTAATTTGTAACCTATTTTTATGTCAATATTGTAATATTATCTTGATCTTACATGATCTAAACATTAAGTGAATAAGTAAGTATATTTATTTTGTAGCTTGTAACAAATTATACTAAAAAGATCTTAACAATATAAGTACCATAAGGTTGGATACTTTGCACCTTGAGAAAAAGCTTTGTCCCAAATCTAATGTATCAGTGTACATTAATATAGATAAAAATTGATATTTTTTTGAATTTGGTTCAAAGTTTTTTCCTTAGGTATAAAATACCTTGCGGTACTAAACTTAATTTTACATAATATAATCGTGAATAATATATGTATTATTATATTAACGTACATTAAAACTAGCACTACTGTAGTTGTATTTAAATTTGTTTTTTATGCATTAGTGCCACATACCAGGCTTATCACCTTTCTCTCGTGTAGTTTCGAAAAACATGAAATCAATCAGAAAACAAGCCCCAATCATAACTGCTTTCATGCGAACATCTAAATCCATTGGAAATGTTAATCCAAAGTTGTCTGCATCAGTGAATATTTCCTTAGCAAGTCCAGACCACTGTTTAGTAATTTTACCAACTTGCATTTTTCCATCAGATGTTAAAACTTGGAATTCAACATCACAACAGCAACAACAACTCATTGTACAAAATGGGCCTTCAATACGTAAAATAACTTCTCCAGCTGCATTTTTCACAGCAAATTTTGGACAAAAAACGCTCCAGTTTTGTTCTACCGTTCCAATCAGTGTTCCAGGGGGAGCAGACACTTCTATCGTTTGTAAACAACATGGAAACCAACAGGTGTCGCAAGCTAATGGACGATTTAAATGAATTACGTGATTACCAAAATTGTCAAAAATTCTCATTTCAAATGGTCTTATTGGTCCACAACAATTTCTTGAGCAACAGTCAGAGTCTTCTCCAGCATAATAAACCTTTTGTCCTAGATTGTTTTTTATAGAATATTTATTTTCAGTTTCGAAACCTGTAATAGCTTCTAATAATTCAACTTTCTGATGAACGAGCAGCTGATCAATCATTGTGAGATATTCTAGTCCTGGTGGGCAATTATTTATATGTTGTGGTATAGCCATCCAACCATCATTAGGTGCTGAATTGTTACTTACAGGTTGATTAATAATTGGAATATCTTGTTGAAGTGGAGGATAAAGTCCTGGACCAGGCGGATAATTTTGTTGAGGCACTGGATAATACCCTGGTGCGTGTACTGCTACTGGATACTGTTGGAAATTTTCTTTTGCCTGATTTTGATAATCCATAGTTTTTACTTCTTATGCGTTTGTTTATTATTAGGTAATGATAATTTGGGAATTTAACGATTTTTTTAGAGAAACCACAAAACATGAAGTAAGTTAGGCAAGCACTGAACTATAAATATATTATTCATGTTCACTTGTGAGAAAGATTAGATAAGCAGTTTAAGTAAATTCACCAATTGTTTAAACATAGGTAGAAAATATCAGATCAGGACTTTTAATATTGTATAAATACAAGTGATAATTTGAATATTTTTAATTTTTGGGATAAATATTACTAAAGTTTAACATTTTATTTTAGATCTTAATTAAATTAAATGCAGAATTCACAATAAATGTTAAGTTTTTATAGTATTATACATACTATTTATGGTTGGCAATTGAGAAAATAGGAAACAATACGATTCTGGTTTTTTTATCTTTTTTAGGAAAGATATGTTTTATTTATAGTAGCATAGATAAAACTAGATTTCAAGGTAACTTTTTATCAGAATTCGGAAGAATAATAATATAGAATATAAATATACCAACCCAGTTATATTTTATAGAACTCCCACTTATGTGCAACTTCAAGCTTTTCTTGCAATTAAAAAGTTTTAGTTATAAGTAGAATAAACGCACGTCTGTAAGTTAATTTAAGAAAATAATCTAAAGTGTTGGTAAGTGTTTACTTGCTATAATCAATAAAAATATTATTATCATTTTATTAAACACAGATTTTTCTGATACACTATACAGTGAGATCATTTATCCAAAACTGTGAGAAATCTTTAAGTCTTCTAACAACACCTTCCTGACAATTCTCCATGTTGCAAATATAACATTCTTTTGAATTTTATGAATAATACATTTAGCAATTCCAGTTTCATGAATGTTTGATCTAAATCCTTCGATACTAATCCTACGGCACTAATAATTTATTCGATAGGTTGTTACTTGCTTTAGATTATAAAGACACTTGAATTAACTTGCCAATTCCAAATATTTACTGATCTTTTCTCTATGTGCTTTTAATAAATTTCTTATTGTTGGGATGGGCACTATCTATAAGGGGCGTAGCCAGATAATAATAGAAAATCAGCTTTTGAATTGAATTTGCCTGGTTTTTTTTCTGAAGATGACTATCTCTAAAAGCTTTAACCTTGCCAAATCTCAGTTACCAAAAATTATTACTTTTCAAGAAAAAGAAATTTTTAGTTTCTGAGTAAAAAATTAATTTTCCATAATCGGTAAAGTTAGAGGAACTAAACACCTATCAGGGGTATTATTTGATTTTCTCTTCATAACCAATGCAAAAAATAGTATTTTCTCATTATTATTTTTTTTTGAAACACCTACTTAAGGTTAGTCCCAAAATGCGTAGGAGAGTTGAAAAAATTGGCTTTATTTTTAAACGGTTATAAAAAATCAAAAAATTCTTTTAAACAATGAAAATGTTTGAGATTTGAAATACAAATTAAGTAGAAATAGCAGCATATGGTCCTTCGCGAACGGCAATGAGTAGCCTCTTTGTGAAGTTCTGAAATAGCGCTGTACCAGATCTCTCCCAGACAAATTTACTGATTCTGGTCCAGTTTTTGCGAAATTGAGCCAGATTTTTTGCATGTAGATTACGCTTGATTAGTTCTGCCTTGACCGTACAAAATCTGATTTGTGGAGTTGCTGATAGATTGTCGATTCTTGCCACGAACTTGATTTTATGCTGATTCAGAAGATCGGTGGTATCTTTAGCGTAGTGAGCAGGTGCTTTGTCAGGCCAGAACAAGATTTGTTTGTCGATTTCTAGTGACTTTAACCAAGGGATCAAAACCGGTTTCAAGACTTTATCACGATAGGTCACGCCATCCATAGCGCCTCTCTTCGATTCCATCACGACAGCTGGAGACAAGTGTCTTTCAGATGAAACAGCCTGCCAAACAAGCGCTTTTTTTGATGCTTTGATTTTTGCCTGATTTTAGCTTCTATAGGGACTGGGCGACCTGGCAATTCAGTGTAGTATTGGTTTGCAGGCATCTCGCTTGAATCCAAGGTGACATAAGTTTCGTCATCTATGACCATCAAAAAGTTGCCGCCAGAAATAGTGGTTTGACGGTAAAGCTTCCTGCAATTGCTTTTTGCTTTTTCAAGCTCATCTGGACGGTTCCTCGAGACCTCTGCTCTCTTGTGCCCCTTCAGGCCAATTTCCTTGCGAATCCGATCTACGATTGACTTGCCGACCTTGAGCTTTTCGGAAGCAGCACGCACAGTCAGGTTAGGCTGCTTCAAAAAGAGGCGGTCCACTTTGGAGGTCAAAGCGGGGGTCGTAACAGACTTTTTTCGGCCCGGTTTTTGCTTGTTGAGCTTCTTCGAAGGATGATCAACATAATCCATCACACGATAAATCCGGCTCTGGGGCACATTCAGCTTCGAGAACTTTTGAACTGTTGCTTTCGATCAAATTTACTGTCTTTGTAATAGAACTCGATGTCCGAATTTGGAATAGCTGGTTCGTTCTTCATTGTGATTGTTAGCAGATCACTTTAATTAACACTGACTGACTAACAGGTAACTAAAGAGTTGACATGTGTGTATATTTATTAAAAAAATGTCAACAGCCGCCAGAGCAACCTTCTCAATTTTTTCCTATGCATTTCGGGACTAACTTTATGCTTGGGGGACACCTACAATTTAATGCAAATCAGCACAAATATGCATTTAAATAATCTAGGTAAGCATATCAAAATTGGTGGTTGTATCTTGAATGGTTCAAGAATTACTTCAGGAAAACTTGTCTTCACTTGTTACATTTGAAGAGCTATAACTAGCCGAGGAAGTAAAATCAGATATAGTTTTATGAAAACGATTTGTCTTAGTTGAAACCAAGAAATTTATGTTTTTATTTGTTACTTTAGATGTCTAAGCACGATATGCAGTGTGTCCAAGATAAGGATGCACAGCATGGGGATCTTGGAAGCGGTAAGAGATACAGCATCGGTTAAATGGGATGAAAGTTGGCTATTTATAGGACCTTTTTGTTGGCGTTTGCAAAATCTAGATATCGTGGATAGTTTCAGAGATATTTAAAAAAAGTAGATTTCTCGATTTTCGTTATTATTTCATTATTTAATTCAAAACAATTTTCAATTGTTTTTGCGCCTATTTAAAAAAATGAGGTTGATGATGGTTACTCGAAACCGAAACGTTGTACAGGAATTTTGTTAGCGTATTTTAATAGAGAACAAAAAGTGGCAATGGAAAAGTGGTTTTAGTTTTCCGATATCTCTTCAAATAAGGGAAAGAAAAAATAATAACGAAAATCGAAAAATCTACTTTTTTTTTAAATATCTCTGAAACTATCCAAGATATCTCGATTTTGCAAACGCCAACAAAAAAGTCCTACAAATAGCCAATTTTCATCCCATTTAACCGATGCTGTATCTCTTACCGTTTCCAAGATCCCCATGCTGTGCTTCCTTATCTTAGACACACGGTATACTTACGTTATTATTAAACTCCTCAAAATTGTGTTCTGAGAATCATCAAATAAATCTTCTTCACTACGAAAACTAAGTTTATTAGATACACTGATTAGATTATTTTTGCGAAAACTTGCTATAAGTACTCACAGAAAACATTATTGGATCTGATTCCAAGATGCACTTTGGGGACTTTTATGTCAAGTAATTCAACTGTATTGTGCAACCTGACAGCATGACGTGATGTGAAATTTTTATGAGCATTCCTGAATTCTATACATAAAAATGTGTCGTGGAATTACCGAATTTCACTCAAAGCGGTATATAATTTTTTTGACCGGTATATAAACGTTTATGACTTATAGCGTGTTCGATTGACTGTTCTTGAGCACTCTGAGAGAATATGTGTCATTTTTTAGCAACATGTAACACAGACACCTACTCTCAGATCACTCTAGAGCAGTCAGTCAAACACGCTATTACAAATGAATTAACTCCTCTCCCGGAACTCAATCCTAGTTATGATCTTAGGCCAAAAAGCCATTGTACAATAGATAAAACTAATATTTGTTGTTGTTGTTATATATTTTTCTAGGCTATTTGATTGTCTGTACGATAATAGATTAAATAAGAAATAGGAGAGTTCTTAGATTTTTATAATTACTTCGAGATTCTACGCATGGATCACTTAATTTCTATCAGTTTGACGATTTATTCTTTGACCGGTATTATAATAAATTAGAGATTTTGTATATTATATTTTAACAAGTCCTACAGATTTTACTAATTGTGTTTTGGTTTTTACATAAATATTTCAAAAGTTGGTTTTAAAGGGTTTATCATGTTATTTTACACAGAGAGTTTTCTGTTCGTAGAATGGTAGAGAGTGATCACAATCAAAAATGTAATTAGGGTTGCCACCTGGCCGAGTGCCGCGCCGCGTAGGAATAGTAATTATCTCTTTGTTTTATTTTCTGGTCGAATTTATTAACTTTTAGTTGATGCTCAGAGTACCCAAAGCGGTGACAGAACATAACGAGCGCCAACTTAACTCAACGACCAGTGGTGTATCTGCAGGGGTTCCACAGAGCCCAAGCTCGAAAGGACCTCTTATATCTACCTCATAGTAGGTTGACCAGATGTCATTAAATTGAATTCGAGACATACGGTATATACACTATGGAATTAAAGTATGGAATATTATAAAAAAAAAGCGAACTCAACCTGTTTTTTTAAAAACGCTGAAGCAAGTCGGTTTTAGTTTTTCAAAATACTCGTTAATATGTGCGATTCACCTTCCGACTTTCATTTGTTTTTTAGTTATGACACGTTATCACAAAAAGTTTAAATGACAATATAGATTTTTTGTAGTGAAATCCGATAGTGATTTTTCTTCCCTTTATGATCATGCAAATAAATCCTAAGGTTGCATGACAAAAATTCTGAAAAAAATCGAGCTGAACATTTAATGTTGATATTATCGTATTTAATAGGAAATAATTCTAACTTATATTAAAATACTACAACATAAAATTAGATTAAATATTAGTATTATCCAAGATAACAAATAATTCAGAACATGAACGGAACGTAAATTGCTTGTTGAAGTACCTTTTGTTTTTATCTTACAACCTTTCCAGCGTACTGAATAATCAAGATACCTTTCTGTCAATCTTCAACGCTTTTGACATAACTATTGTAGTTTATTGTAGAATTCTAATAATACTCTACTAAATTACGAAATACGATAATATCAACATTAAATGTTAAGCTCGATTTTTCTCAGAATTTTTGTTATGCAAGCTTAGGATTTATTTGCACGATCATAAAGGGAAAAAAATCACTACCGGATTCCACTGCTAAAAATCTATATTGTCATTTAAATTTTTTGTGATAACGTGTCATAACTAAAAAACAAATGAAAGTCGGAAGGTGAATCGCACATATTAACGTGTATTTTGAAAAACTTAAACCGACATGTTTCAGCGTTTTTAAAAAAACCGGTTGAGTTCGTTTTTTTTAATAATATTCCATACTTTAATCCCACACTGTTTATAAGTCAAATGAAAATCAACATTTACAAAAATTTTATATCTTTAATTAGTAAGCCTTTATAGGGTTGCCACTTGACACGGCCAGTAATTTAATGGCGAAGCCGGTTCCCGATTGAAGTTATGAAAAAATCGACAAATTGCCAAGTGCCCTCTAGTAATCAACAATCATCGGTTTTTTTAATTTTTGGGCAAAAGGGGAACCCCTATGTCATGTTTTGGAGTCCGATGGAATCCAGTCTTTGAATGCCCGCGAAAAACTTTCAAACCGAGACTCGTGATAGCGTTGCTACTCCAGAACTAACGACTCGGCGGCCGGCTTCTGTGAATAGGTCGGTATTGCCGTCTAATAAAAGTAGCAACCCAAACCTTTATGACGTTACGAATGCACGAAATTTATACAAATTATAAATTAACATTAACATATGACATTTTGTGGAACATTTTCTGATAGATAACAATGTGATGAGAAAAATAACGCGATGCAGTCGCACTGACTTTTCCACAATGACAAGGATTTTTAGATTTATGGAACATGAGAAAAGATATAATAAAATTAAGGCAGACGTAAAATCGAGACATTTACGTGTCCCAGGAGTGTTTGTGGAAATAGTGGGACATTTCGCTAATATTAGGGCCAGTCCCGAAAAATCGGGATGTTTGGTCACCTATAGTTTATCTCATTTCTATAATTCCCGTTAAATTTTTGTTGTGTTGGTAACAAAACCTTCGAAACACTAGAATTTTTCATTGAGAAATGTTGACAATATTGTAATTTGTTTTTATTTAAAATCAGAGGTTAGATTGTCATTCAGAAAAGGTAAATGTTTGCATTTTGTAGAGTTACCTTTTGTTGTTTGTTTATTATTTAGAATAAAAATTTATTTTTTGTATTTATTACTTCAATATTAATTGTAATCAAACTGATTTGCACATAAAAACGAATTTACTGCATTTTAACCTTATTTTGACATATGAGATTCGTTTGACAGAAGATTTCCTAGTGAGAAATGTGTAACTAGAAATGGTGACACCAACATAAATAAGTTTGGGGTATAACAGTGCATGCAACTAAAACCCTAAACATTTGAAATGGATTGGAATTATACAGAGTGATTCCGAAATAAAGGGTATCCTCTTAAAGGTAGATAGCGGTGTGATAGTACATACATTTGCGATAAAAAACGGTAGGTAAAAGTTGCATAGTTTCCGAGAAAAATGCGATTGAAATTTAACCGCTAGGCCAAGCCGGTCCTGCTCTCATACATTTACTTAAGCAAAAATTGATAGGGGTTGATTGACTGTCCTTATCATTGGCAGGTGCACAGATTAAATAAAGGTCAGATATTTCACTTCGATAAATTTGTGGATTCTATTGCTGTCTTTCTCAAAGCAACTCCCAGAGCTTGCTATTTTGGCATGTACTGCGCAAGCAGCACATCGTGGTATGCACTTTTCATAAAACGCGCGTGAAAGAGTAGGCGTGGTAAACTCCCAGAGCTGCAAACGTAAATGCGCAGAGACAAAAAATGGGAACATTGATGGAATAGGGAGTGAAATATCTGACCTTTATTTAATCTGTAGCAGGTAGCTGTTGCTATTTATGTGAGGGGTATAATAGATTTTGTGGTTTCTACAATGCCATAAATAACCAATAAACACGTTTATAACGTTTGCTTTTTAATCTGTAAACGGAAAAATATTAAAATTTTACTGTTAGTGATTTTTTTCTGTAAAATTCCAAAGAACCAAAAACTTCAATAAGCATTATGCTACATAAATAAAAATTGGTTGAATTTATTGAATTGAATTAAATACAGAGGCGATAGTTAGTAATACCTTCCATACGCATGGTTTATTTGTAGTATTTGTAGTTGTAAAATGTCCAGGGGGTAGCTTGTGATGGCATTTATTGTTCATTGTGCTACTACACCTGCGTTAGTTCCATGAGAATAGGCATATCTGGTAAATTTTCATTCTTGTTCTGCAATAGTTTTTAAACATCGTAAATCTGCTTAACTTTCACTTTTTAATCCAAAGACGTCAAAGACGAGAATACAAGAAACGCTATTCTTTTTCTAACCAGAGACGGCTTCAGTTTTTAATATTTAGGAAAATTGTCAAAATTTTCAACTTTCACGGAGCCACTTCGTTTTTTTATTTTTTGTCTTCTTTTGGCCTCACTTACACCTATTAAAAGGATATCCTTTATTTCGGAATCACCCTGTAGAAATGAAATAAGGTAGAGTGGTTTCCAAATCTCGTGGCACGCGACCTTCGATGCGCAGAAGACGAATTTTAGCCGGGGGGTCCTACATGCATGATTTTTACAATTCTCTTTCGCTCTTCTTGTGCAGTAAGCTCCGCCTTTTTGCGCATTTCGCGTGCCACAAGATTTGGAAATTACTCTATATGTCTATATTTCATAGTCTCAAAGGGACCCAGGTCGGTGACGGCGTTGCTACGCTACTGCTAGTGATCCGCCTTTGTTAAATAAATTTAAAAGAAAAGATAGGCCGGTATTGTTGACCAGTAAAGGTGACAACCATAAATGTAATCAACAAGTTTTTCTGTTATCTTATATAACATGTTATACTGAGATTTTCTGTGTAATTTTATTATAAGTTATCTAGGAATCTACAGATTTTGCAGTAAAACAATCTCACTAGAGGCACTTTATACCTAATCAAGACATGTTATACTGTATCATCGTAAAATCAAGTTCAAAATTTTTGCAAAACTAGACCTAGATTTTTTAATAGAACACTGAACTATGGTGAACAATAGTAATAATGAAACTTGTCTGGGAAATTCAAAGCAATGAGAAGTTGATGAACTGGTGTAGAAAACATCAGAAACACCATACTCTGGGCCAGAACCAGGCAGGCAAGCAGTGGAAAATTTTTTTTTTT
>VTPC01090731.1:107332-148530 GCA_011009095.1 Ignelater luminosus
TGATGGCATTTATTGTTCATTGTGCTACTACACCTGCGTTAGTTCCATGAGAATAGGCATATCTGGTAAATTTTCATTCTTGTTCTGCAATAGTTTTTAAACATCGTAAATCTGCTTAACTTTCACTTTTTAATCCAAAGACGTCAAAGACGAGAATACAAGAAACGCTATTCTTTTTCTAACCAGAGACGGCTTCAGTTTTTAATATTTAGGAAAATTGTCAAAATTTTCAACTTTCACGGAGCCACTTCGTTTTTTTATTTTTTGTCTTCTTTTGGCCTCACTTACACCTATTAAAAGGATATCCTTTATTTCGGAATCACCCTGTAGAAATGAAATAAGGTAGAGTGGTTTCCAAATCTCGTGGCACGCGACCTTCGATGCGCAGAAGACGAATTTTAGCCGGGGGGTCCTACATGCATGATTTTTACAATTCTCTTTCGCTCTTCTTGTGCAGTAAGCTCCGCCTTTTTGCGCATTTCGCGTGCCACAAGATTTGGAAATTACTCTATATGTCTATATTTCATAGTCTCAAAGGGACCCAGGTCGGTGACGGCGTTGCTACGCTACTGCTAGTGATCCGCCTTTGTTAAATAAATATAAAAGAAAAGATAGGCCGGTATTGTTGACCAGTAAAGGTGACAACCATAAATGTAATCAACAAGTTTTTCTGTTATCTTATATAACATGTTATACTGAGATTTTCTGTGTAATTTTATTATAAGTTATCTAGGAATCTACAGATTTTGCAGTAAAACAATCTCACTAGAGGCACTTTATACCTAATCAAGACATGTTATACTGTATCATTGTAAAATCAAGTTCAAAATTTTTGCAAAACTAGACCTAGATTTTTTAATAGAACACTGAAGTATGGTGAACAATAGTAATAATGAAACTAGTCTGGGGAATTCAAAGCAATGAGAAGTTGATGAACTGGTGTAGAAAACATCAGAAACACCATATTCTGGGCCAGAACCAGGCAGGCAAGCAGTGGAAAATTTTTTTTTTTGTCGAAAATTATTATTTTTAGAATTTACAATGCATTTTTCATAGGCTACATCATTTTATAGTGAAATTGAGTTCTTCAGAACTCAATTTCCTTTAGATGAGTGTGCCAACCCCATGCCAACTTTCTGCCCCTTTTTTGTAATAATAGTAACAACTGTACAGATTACTGTATCAATATTAAATACTGGTTTTAGAATATTGAAGAAACATATGTACTATATAACCTTAACATGAGCCATTTTGACCATGTTCTCAAAAAGCTATCAAAAAATGAAGTCTTTCGTTTTTGATGTAGAATCCAAATCTGAAGTCGATTTCAAAATTTAAAAAAAATGCGGATAGACAGACAGACTTAAAAAATTCAGTAACAACTCCACAGAAGTTCATTGAGAAGTTTAGATTTTGACACTTTATCTTTTTTATTTTATTTATTTATTATAAGTGTTCAAAACAAATTGGCTTACTCAATAAAGAAAAAAACAAATTGCTGCAATAGCATTTTTATTTTTACATATATTTAAAACATTTATAATGGCAGTATACACTTATAAAACATTTATTTAAAATAATACATATATTTCTTAAGTAAGTCTGTACCAGATACATTGTATATCAAATCAGTATTTATTAGTTTTCAGGTAATTCAGAATTGTATAGAATGTGGAATCTTTGCTATTATATTAAAAAATAAACTTCTTATAAAACACTGTTATTTGTTGCTATTAAATGCTTAATTCTTTCATTATAAAACATTAATAATTATGTTAAAATCAACAAAACTATACTAAATTCTATTAACAAAAATACATTATAAACAACTTATTAGACTAGATTGTATTATATGTATAAAAGCAATATTATATTCTCAGCTTGAAAATACAAAGATAAAAAACAACAAAGTTATATTGGCTGATATAAGTAAAAGTAATATCTATATGAGATTCCTTCTTATAAGTAAAATATTTAAGTATTCTTACAAAAGAGGTATTGTAGAATTTCTAATTTACAAGGCCACAGTAGTCTGGTTCAATATATGTACTTATGTAAGGCCACCAAAAACATCACATTTAAAGCAATATGCACGCATTAAAGATTAATACATTTCTAAACATTTTGATTCAAGCAGAGTAATTCAACATTCAAGATAACCAACTTATCTGTAAATATTATTATATTCCCTGATTTCTTTTAATCTTGGGCTTTTTTAAAATCAATTTTAAGGTTTGTGTAAACAGTCTCAAATAATGAATTTATCTCAAATTTATTTAACGTGTACTAAGCTATTAAATTTCAATTTGTAGATAAGAAATTCATAAATTTCTTTTAAATGGCTACTTCACAAGTGGCACAGTTGGCACATTGAAGTACTTGCTGTTGAAAGTATTACTTTCAATTAAACAAATCTCTAAAAGGCACAATTCTATTCTCAAAAATCTCTATGTAATAATATGTAAATCCATACAATATATGTCAGAGGTATTTTTTCCACTTGTGAAATTGACTGTAGCTCAGTTTACAATCATATACAGTGTAGGTTACGACTGGCTAGAGAACCTGGTCGCTGGAAAAACATGGTTGTTATCATCAAATAATAACTAATAGCATCCTAGTTAGTGGTGCTCACATATTACAAACGGAAGTGTAAGAAACCTCACTTTGGCAATCAAACCCTTTCACTTCTAAATTATGAAAAGTGAAGAAGGCTAGGATTTTTGTATTATTTTAACAGGGTAAAGTTATAGGTATAAAAAGCTAAAATGTCTTTTAATAGGAAACTGTGGAATCAGAGAATTTCAGTAAATTCATTTGGACTTGCATTTGTATGCAGTTTATATCATAGTTTACTTGAATATTTGTAATGTGATTTATATATCCAAAGATTACATGTCCTAGTTTTCTATGAAAGACAAATCAAATTGACAAATATAAAATATAAGGAGGTTAAATTAAGATAAAATAGAAAAACACATTAAGAAATCATATTTTCAACAAATTATTTTGACTTTAATCATTTTTAAGGGACAAGACTTTGCCCCATTTCTAAATATTTCCTAATTACCATGGAAATGAATTTTGATTTCTTTCTTCTTATTAAGATTTGATTGTTTTATTTGAATTCTAATCATGACTTTAATTTAATCAAAATGTAAGAATATGAACTGCCTTTTGTTTTTCAGTACACTGTTACTTTGTGTAAAACATGGCACTCTCAGTTTTCTATAATTTAGATACATATTCACACAATTCAAAAATCACAATCATTTACAATCACCAGATTTAGAAGTAAATCCAAAAACAAATATTACAAATAAAACTCAATGATAATTTTTATTTTAGTTTCCTTAAATGTTATAGAAAAATATATTTTAAATCAATTTCTACTAATTCTTTTTTGCAGGTTAAATAATAAATGAGATATATCCATTCTTAATTCTTAGAGGTAGAAGTGAACAATCTTCGGCACAATTTTAAAATAATCGAAGATGAATACATCTTTTTAAATAGGAACAATAAGTGCTAGTGACATTAAAAAGAATATCAAAAATATCAGTTACATGCTCTGTGTGCATTATCAAAAGGAAGATTCTCATAACCTATTGTGCACATAGGAATATTTTTGTACTTATTACTGTATACTTTCACTTGTTTTTTAATAATTTTTTAAAAATATTTCAAGCACAATATATTTAAAAGCAATAAAACATGAAACATTGCCTGTAAAATAGGCATTCTTATTTTTCATTCTCTTCAAAGTACATCATATCAATTAAAAAGCAAGCACCTAATAATGTTGCTTTCATTTTCACATCCAAATCCATTGGAAAAGTTATACCAAAGTTATCAGTATCCGTAAATGCTTCCTTGGCCAAACCTGACCATTTCTTAGAGATTCTACCAACTTCTGTATTACCATCAGGGGTATATACCTTAAAATTCACATCTTGACAACAACAGCGACATGCACAGAATGGACCATCAATTCTGAAAATGACATCCCCTACTGTATTTTTAACAACATACGATGGATAAAAAATGCTCCATTTTTCTTCTACAGTTCCAACTACTGTGCCTGGAGGAGCTGTCACTTCCATTGTTTGTAAACAGCAAGGACAACAGCAACCCTGGCACGCAAAAGGACGATTCAAGCTCATTACCTGAGTACCAAAATTATCCATTATTTTCATTTCAAACGATCTCAGATTGCCGCAACAATTTCTTTCACAGCAACCTGATTCTTCAGCTGCAAAATAAACTTTTTGTCCAAGGTTATTGCAAACAACATATTTGTTCTTGGTCTCGAATCCTGTAAACGCTTCTAATAATTCCACTTTTTGTTTTACCAACAATTGATCAACCATTGCTAGATATTCCAAACCAGGTGGGCAATTAGGAACACCTTGTGGCATTGTCATTACTCCTGGTCCTCCTGGCCCTCCCATTGGTTGTTGAGTAACAATTGGATTATTTGGGCCTGGAGGAAATGGCACCGATTGTTGTGGACCTGGAGGGATAGGTGGATACATATTCGATTGTGGTGGCGGATAACCTCCTTGCTGCAGATTTGGATAACCTTCATGGGGTCTGCCGTCCATTTTTCACAAGTAACCTTGAACTACAATTTTTTGTTTAACACAGACATTTCTAAAGTGGCATAAACAAAAATATTGATTTGATTTGCTTACCTACTTCACTTGGTTTTAGAATTCCTGTAAAATAATACAGAAAGTAAAGCAACACACCTCCACTAAATTACACAATATGTTAGCACTGTCGAAACACGCTTCAGATTCTAATTTTACAACAATAAATTTAAGAGACCTTGGTTGTTGGTTTGTGCATGAAAGCAGGAAACCTCAAAATATGGTACCTAACTGTACATCTGCTTTATTTTGATGTTATTCTAGGCGCCGGCGTTGTACCAGGCGCGTAGTAAGGGGGAGAACGTAGCAACTAGAGAATACAAAGTAATATTTATCATTAGGGCAAAGAAATTAATTTCTTAAGGTATTGTAGGTTTATTAAAATTAAATCCATCGAGCATTTCTTTATTATGTAAACAATAAACTTTACCCTAACTTTATAATGTTACGCCACTGCTTAAAGTCTTTTAAATTCCTTGACCCACATCTTAAAATGTTCCACTATTTTTATAATAAATGATTTTTTTAATGAATTCAACTTCACCGTCAATAATAATCGACAATCAAATTTGTTTAATACTACCCTGCCACTGTGATAAAAATAATTACTTTTGTTGTTAACTATATTTAATAAAACCCAATTGTTGAGAATTTCTGCGGCTTATGGGGACCTTTTGGGTTAATGTGATAATTTATTATGTAACTAAGTTTTATCAAGGCCATTTGCAGACATAAACAACATCACAGCATGAAGAACGTGAAACTATTTTGTAGTTAATTTATTGCTCATTCTTTAAAAAATTGGGTTTCATTGACTGAGGTCAAGATTAGTAGCAAGTGTGTAATTTAACAAGGACGATGAGATGTGTCTTTTTCATTCAATAATATTAAATTTAATGTGAGACTTAAGATATAAAATACATATTTAGTTTTAACAGACTGCTCTTATCAAATTATATTTTATTAATGCTTCCATTGGCAGTTATAAATCATTTTTATCTCTGTTTAGGGTGACCAGACGTCCTCTTTTTTGGAACTAAAATCCGTGTACCGGTATCTTTTTTTATCTTAGACTATAAAATATCCTCTTTTTGCCCGGGAATGCGTTTTGGAGTACCGATAAAACTATAAGAAAAGGTTCAGTGCTCGTAACGTTCCAATTTTCCAAATCGTTATCAGTCAATTTCACTCAATGGAAACAAATCGCTTGGTATCGCTCTGATCCAATTGGTCATAAAAATAAAAACGGTCGTTCCAAAATTTGGTTCGCCATCAAGCTTTGCCCTTCACCAGGGTAACTGCGACGAGCCACCATACGGCTTCAGCTTGCTCAAGGCCAATGACTCAAAGTTAGGCTGTGCCCCCCACCTGGCCCCCTGTGGTGGCCCATAATCTTGATGTCTAAAAGTAAAGTAGGTTTTAGACTTTTACCGCATTTTCGAATACTACTTTAAAGTTTACCTACTTGGTATATTTCTTATATCCTAACAAGTGGCGTATTCTTGGTGTTATTAAGAAGACAATTTCTAGTAATTATTAAGAGATTTTAGAATCCAAAAATTGATCTTCCTGTCAAACTGGTCAAATAAAAATTGCTAGATTTTGATGAAGGAAGGCGGGCATCAAGCTTTCCCTTCAGTGGCTCGACATCGAGGCCACTTGCGGTGGTCCAGATTTGGTTTTCGCGTTTCATCAGATTACCTGCAGTAGTTCAAGATCGGGTTTTACTCTGATTTTAATTTATTTAAATATTTCACTGATTTTTAACACATGTAAAACAGTATAAACCAAATTATTTTTGTTCGGTGTTTATTCGATACTCGGTAGATAACCTGTTGCATATTTATCTTGACTACAATTCATACGGACAAGAGACTACACCATTTAGCATTTACCATTGTGACGTGCTATCTATTTATTCTTTAACACGACTATAATAAAAATATACAAATATGTTACTAAAATCACATTTGATCAGAAGTAAATCGTCATTTGGTATGAAATACCATCTGCAAAGGCTCATAATCAAACTTTGTCCTTTACCAGGCGGTGGTCCAAATCTGATCTTTACCTTACCAGGCCACCTGCAGCGGTCCAAAATCGAGCTTTACTCCGCAGTAGAGCACTCACGGTGACCGATGTTGGGTTTTGTTCTCTACAACACAGTTTGTAGTGACCCAAGTTTGAGCTCCTTCTTTTACTAGACTAGCTGTAGTGACCAAAAACTGAGTTTTTAATTATACCTGGCCTGTTAAGCGTTTATCTATTCCTATATAAACTACCTGCAGTCGGGCTTGGTCACAATATACAGTATGCCCATTTTACGGGTCCTCCCCTGAATGTTTCGAAATAGGCAACACGTCTTACCATTCAGAGTTGGCTTTTCTTTCAAAAATTCAACCCTTGCTAATTGAACTATAGTTTGCTGTGAATTTAAAAACTGACAAGTCAACTATTTGACATTTGTTTGGTTATATTTCTTGTTTAACTTTTGTACAAACTTGTTCAATTTATTTACTTTCTTTTTCTTAAATAAATTTTCTTGTTTATTATTGAATTCTTAAAGTTTTATAATAATTTATAATTATTCTTATTGTGTTTTCTAAAAAAGGAAATCCTATTTCTAACCAGCATAAATTGAGGAATTTTGACATTGACATGTAGGTATTACAGAAAACAAATTATACACAAACGTGATCCAGTTTGTATTTAAAATTTGTAATTACACAAAGATATCTCTGAATTGTTGCCTATTCCCAAACATTCAGGGGAGGACCCGTAAAATGGATATACCGCGTAGATAAATCATTTTGCATTTATCAGCGGCACAACTAAGAATTTGGCCGCTCGTGTTAGAAATTTTTAAGTCTGTCCTAATTGTAAAAGAAACCAATGCCATGATTTTTATTTCGATGAGAAGGGACCAATTAGAATATAAAGCTTTTGATTGGTCGCCTGTATGTATTGCACACCGTGGCACACTCCTGTCTATTACATATTACTATTCAAAGATGTATACCAATTACCATGACACTTGAATTTAGTATTTAAAAGGACTTTCCACCACTGTGAATTTCAAAAGTACGTTTAAAAAAGCAAACTTTGAATCTGTTGACTTAATTATCCTTCTCGATTAAATAAAATGACGTATAGCTATACCTACCTAAATACCCTGTTTATTATACAAAGTATTATATTTAGGTACACATTCAACAGTTAGCAGTTAGGTAATAATAAGGTGACCTAGAAATACTCGAATCTGCAAGATTGTTTTAAAATGATAAAGGTTTAAAGATGGCCAATTACCATTACTCCTTCCAAAATTTAAAAATAAATTGTAAATCAAATAGTAAATAGAACAGATGGCATTCATGATTGGCATACTTATTTTCTATTGGTCTCTTAAAGAACTGTTATAAAATCATAACCTTAAAGCACACTAAGCGTCAATAAGATTTCACAAGCCAAGTTAATAGATAAACAGCCCCGTTTACAATATTCAAACTGTCATTCTTCTACAGCCATATACGACCCAGAAACATCGTGAACGCTGTATACCTACACATTTTATGTATATGCTGTACAGTCGTGTTACAAACGGAGCCTGAAATGATGAATCAATTTTCCGTCTTCCTTCGGTGTGCCTATTTACTTTTATCATAAACTGTAGCATGCCTGTAAATGTATGTATCTTGCTTGCACAACATCCTGTATAATAGTGGATAATGTGAATAACCACAATATAAGCTTATTATTCTATGTTATATCTTTTATTATTATAATATTGATTAGCCAATAAAAATTTCAGCCCACATGATTTCAGATAATTGAGCTTCTACTGCAATACATAGAAAAATATTAGTATTTATAGACCTTACACAAAGGTGAAAGGTCATAGTTAAATCATACTTTGAAATTAATTGAAAACAATCAACTTTGTAAGCTATTGTAATGTAATAGCTTTGTAAGTCGTGCACGTAACATTTGCATTTCCCCAGAGTTTAGTTTTGTCATCAATGTTTATTTTACTTTCAGAAAGTCTTTTCTTGATAATTCATTTGAAGTTGACTTTTTCTTTGTACCTTAACATTAGTATGCCCTATGTCACGTAACGCTGTGGCTCACGGTTTGAATTCTGAATAGTATTGCCTTATCAAAGGGCGGGGGGGGAGGCACTTAGTGACAACGTTTGTAAATTCTTTGGAAGATTTAATTGAAATGAATGAAATAAATTGAAATACATTACATTTATTAAGTTTTTCTAGAACTAGTATGTATTAAGAAACAAATAGTAATAATTAATTTTAAACTGATCATAATCGGTGATCTCGCAAACTGCAAAAATCGCGGCTTTTTTGTGTCATTCTCATATTGATTTTATTTATTTATTCACAGTGTATTTCATTATCTTAAAATAATGTATAAATGATTATGTTGTACTATGCGAGTGCACAAGTTACAATATCTATAATAATCTATGTAGTAATAATAGGTAATCAATTAGATACTATTTTATATGTTAAGTTGAATAATCTAAATTAAGGAAAATGTTGTCAATAGGTGATTATTCATATTATTTTCTGCATAAATATAGTCATTGTACTTTTTGTTATTATTAATTTATAACTTTGCGGCTTCTAAATTTTTGCAATAAATTTACGTCACACAATTGATAAATCTTTTGGGTTAGTTTTTATTTTAACCAGTCCTTGCATTGTATATTTGTGTAACTTTTTAAACGCGCCAGATATTGCGACAAATTGTTCGAGTCAGCAGAATTCTTTTTATTCAATTTATCCTTCCGAAATACCGTTTAAATTTCCCTTGCATTTGATTCGCCTTACACTACTTACTGTAAATATGACATGTATGATAGAATAGTTGATAAAATACTTATTTACTTTTAAAGTTTTTCAAGAATATTTATATACCTATATAATAAGTTTATAACACTGATCTTTACTCATGTGTATTCATTCTTTGTGGAAATATGATTCAGAATTGCTGAGAATTTACCATTATTATTTTACCCGCCGTCACAGCTTATAACTTATTTAATAAGTACCAGGTACTTAGGCAAAATAATAAATAATAATGTGCATTTAAATTTCTTGAATAAAATAAACACTATTAAGATTGTTTTTAATTTTTTTTTCGTAATAATCTTATTTATAAAGTGCCTTACAAAACTTTTTTATTTTTCTAATAAAAAATTCTTTTTTTTTGCAAAATCATGAAAATGATGATCATTAGGCAAATACTCCACAGACGTGCTCGGATGGCTGTCTAAACAGCCCCTGAATTTAATTCGCAAGATAGAGCAAAATCATTTTTTAAAGTCTACGCAAGCGCAAAATCACGTACATCATAATGGCGAATATTTTTGAAAATTTGTATATCAGCTGTTCGAAGCCGATCTATTGACACATATTTTAGTTTAATAAATACTGATCGTGATCATGTGTGCACCATGGGGACGATTGCATCAGTCCTGCAATGGCATTGTAGGTCATGCAGTCTGATAAACCCTACGGAAAAATTAAGGTGCATTCGGTGTGGATCACAAAGGCAAAACAACATAAACAAAGAAGATGACATAACGGATTCGCTTTCGGATAGATTTGGTGGCAGCAGAAATTGTACGGTAATTAGGAGGTCTAAATCAATTAGGAGCAAGTTCACGGTTAATCGTCTGAACAGGTAAAAAAATAAAGTCATTCAACAGCTGGCCTTCATTACACAGATCAATAATTTGTAACCAATGACTTTTTATTTCAGTGAAATAGATACACGCGACTGTTCTACTTTAGTTAAAAACACAATATACAATTCTTTGTTACTCTTACAACGTGCTACTTCACTTAAAGCACCCAGACAATATCGAAGACATTTACTGCGACGTTACCACAGTGTGCCGTTGTTAACCTATACATACCAGTGTAAAAATTGCCAGTTAATTATAAACAGTTGTTTGTTGAAGTGTTTAGTATGTGATCTCGAAGAGGATAAAATGAATGTTGCACATTCACCATGTAAAAATTGTGTAACTTCAAACGAATTGAGTTTAACCCCAGTAGAACAGCCACCAGTACCTGGTAATGGCAATAATCTGTATAGAAGTTATGACCTAGGTAGAGCAGCGTATGTTACATCAAGACCGTGCAGCTGTCAGCATACTGCTAAAACAAATTTTGTATCGCTGTCAAACATAAAAAGTTTTAGCTGTGCAACAGCTCAACAAAGCAACTGTGATTCTACTATGGATGGCAATAAACCTAGTAATGTTCGAACTACATCTAGTGGTATTAGTTATAACAGTAGTAAACCTGAAGATGGAACTTCTTTATCGTATAAAAGCAACAATTATTCTTGGAGACGTAAAAATACACCGCCTGGTTTTACATGGACTTGTAAAAGGTGTACACTTTTAAATAATGGTAATAGTGTGTATTGTGAAGCTTGTGAGTCACCGTTTCAACCAGATTTTAACAGTAATATCAGCCCAAGTGTTCTCATAAAGGTAATCATAAGCTAGATGTTTTTTGTTTTATTTTTATTAATAAACTGTCTAATCATAAATTTTTAAATTGTGCTAGTACACTTAAAAAATTGATAACCCTTATTGTCAAAGTGACAGCGGTATTTCTAAGGTTAATTTACTGTCGGTTGAGGATATTGTTAATAAAACAAATGAACACTAGTGATTCAGTTGTCATTAAGAATTCAAGATAATTATTTCTTCATTTCTAACCTAATAAAAAAATCAGTATCACTCACCCTTACTGCATGTATTATTTGTACTGAATTCATTGGTCATTTTGAAAGTAAAATGGATTGAAATATATTAGGCTGATTCGTTTTCGATTGTTTACAAGTGCAGTATTAAAATAAATTCTTATGTACGACCATTTAACTCATTTATTTTGACTAAAATTCTATTATATATACATAAGAAGGATTCATTTAATATGCTGCTTATAACATCTAAAAATTCTATTATTAGAACATTAATAAAAAATGTATGAGCTGAGATTGAAATCAACCTATGCTTTATTGTCTTAATTTCCTTATTAATATTTATTAAAATCACGTCATTTTTTATTAGGTGTTTGAATTATGGACTAAATATTTAAAGGCTTACTCATTATTTTCAAAACAAAATTATTAAGTTCCAAAAATAGAAATGATAATCGATAAAATGATGCCTCTTGTTTCCTGATGCTGTGTGCAAAATTTAAAAGTAAAAGTTTTAGTTATTTTATAACACTTTCACCATGGTGATTTCATAAATTATAAAAATGTTGCCTATTTTAGATAGATATTTGTTTATGAAAATACTTGATTTTCTTAAAAGTCTCAGAATGGAGATAGAACCTAATTATAAATAAATTTCCGTTGACCAACATTTGTGAGTCCATAGTTACTTATGGTTGAAAAATCAGATAGTTTAATATTAGGAATGTTGGCAGGTACGTGCACTTTGGTTTTATAAAAAATAACATGTTCTTTGAAAGGATCTAATATTTGTAATATATTCTATCGATGTTTGGGTACTTGGTGTGTGGTTTTCTGGTATCCAGATTTGATTTTTCATTGGGTATGACATCTCTATTTCGAATTGATATCACTTTCAAGAATTAATACAAGTTTCATGTTGACCCATTCTCTATTCCTCTATAAGCGTAATTCCTAGAACAAATTATGACTATTTCACAGACAAAAAAAAAGAATTAGGTATTCAACTTAAATATTGATTGAATTCTCATTGTATAAAGTAAATAAAACACTAAAAAAGGACAATAATTGTTTAACGCTTCGTTTTTCTCTTTACAGTAAACAATGGTAAATAGTGAGACGTTAAATCAATCATTAAATTAAAGAATTTTTGTAATTTTCATAAAAATATTAAATAATGAGCTTAATAACTCTTACATTTAAAGAAGTGATTGAATGTTGTTGATGAATAAATTATAAGGTCAATATCTTTAAAACTACTGAAGTTTGATAATATTAATATAGAAAGGTTTCATATTTCTATTTCTTTACAAACTTCAGTAGCAACAAAAATGTTTCGTCAGATTACATAAAATTTGAATTACCAAAAATTCTTTGGCACAAAGGGAACATGAATAATTACAATTGAAATAAGATGAATATAAAGATAAAAATAATGCAGTCAAGTATTTTATCAGGATAGTTGTAACGTGTGTTACAATCCAATCGATTATTGCAATTAGCTTTTTATTGATGACGTAATCGATATCAGAACTGATTCATCTAAATAAAGTCTTTTAGTGGCGTTAGTTCTCAATAATACTTTTATTATTTATCATTTTACTGAAATTTTTATAAATCAACGCTATTGACGTATTTGATTTGTAGAAAGGATTTCTTGAAATCATTAAATTTCCATCACTTTATTTAATTTTAATTACTCTTTATTTTTATCTATATTTGTACAACCACTATCAATCATTGAGTTAGAAATTTTTTAAATTGTGAAAATTATAAAAAATTTAGTAGATATTTCAGCTAAATTCTATGACTATACAGTGTGTTTGTTCAAACTGGACCAAGCCTGTATTTCCGTTAGTATGCAGGATAGAGCAGAAAACCCTAAATAAAAGATGAATGATGCTAATCAGCTGACTAGATGACAAATGTGTAAAATTTTGATATTGGTGACTAGAAGGTGGCAGTCAATTTTTTTTCTTGAATTACACAATACGTTTTTTGTTTCTTTCTTAAATAGAGAATTTTCTCCTTTTTCTGGATATCATAGTCGTATGTGACAAAATTCCCAAGATAAATGAATATTTATTTGAACAAGGTTAAGATCATATAGTACGATTTGAGGCCAAAATCCTCGTATACAGCAATTTTATTTCACAATGAGGCCTCTATTCTAATGATTTTCATTTTTTCTTTTCCCTCACCCTCACCTCCGACGACATCATCAATTTTCATTTTAATGGCAACCCCCATTTTTTCTTACAGATTTTAATTCTCTTAAACATTCTGCGTATGGCAAGCATACAATTGTGTCAGTGACGTAACTACAAGCTGCTTTATTCCAGATGGAAAAAATACATAATAAATAACAAATGAAGCCAAGTAAACAGTTTTAAATATTAAACAGAAACAAAACAACAATGACATAAAAATATCAAACTACAAAATATTATAACTACCAAATTAAAAAATTTAAAAAATCTAACTATCAAATTAAGTGTTCAAACTGGGACCCACTTACTTCTTGGCAAAAGGCAAGTCTTTGGATAAACTTGATTGACATGTTGCGAAGCATATCTGGAGTAATCGCTTGAATTTTATTTTAAATCCTTTCTCTTAACATTTCGATAGAATTTGGTTTATTAAAATAGATTTTACTTTAACACTTCATTCAAATAGTCCATAACAGAAAAATAATATATTGGGGGGAGGGGGTGCTCCATCATGTTGGTACCACAATCTGGATACAACTCAACTAGAGTAAGGAACGAGATTGTCTCTCAGAAGTTCTAAATACTTTTTACCTATTAAGGTTTATTCAATAAAATAGGGACTTAAAATTCTATTGCCAGTAATGCTAACCCAAGCATTCAATTTTTCGGGATGTTGAGTATGGACTTTTGATTAACATTGTTACTAGTAACCAGCGCTCGAATAGTGCTGTGAGGATTTTCTTGCACTTCCCACAGAATATTTAATTCCACATCTTCTGGCACATTTAAATGTTGTTGGGGATCACACCTAATATGCTCCCTTTCAGAAAACTTGCTTTCAATCTTGCTTACCATAGAGCATGTTATGGGAGTTTGATTGGGATATGTCATATTGAATAAATTGCAGACTTCTTCTTGAATGCATTGCCTATCTCCTTACCCCTCATAATCAAAATTTCGATTTTTTGTTTTTGAGTTAAAAAATGCACCATTTTACATTAAATTAATAGATAAGAACAACACATAACAATAAAAAGATAGAAAATTGGGTACTGTTGCAAATTGTCAACTACAAAGCTCATTGTTTTATAATATTCGTCAATGTTTATTTACCTACTTTGATGATTATTGTGTATCAGTATTCTTTTTATCGGCCAATATTCCATTGCAATGACTAATAACTAGATAACACAAAAGTTGTTAATAAAGCAACGCTTCTGAGACAATACAATTACCCTCTTCCTCATATTGCGTTTCTAGTTATGCCACTGACATAATTGTATGCTTGCCATACGCTGAATTTTTAAGAGAATTGCAATCTGTAAGAAAAAATGGGGGTTGCCATTAAAAAGAAATTGATGACGTCATCGAGGGTAAGGGTGAGGGTAAAAAAAAAAATAAAAATCATTTTAATAGATGGCCCATTGGGAAACAAGGTTGACGTGTTTGAGGGTTTTGGTTTTTTATTTAAAGCATTCCACAGCTGGCATTCGCACAGTATAACAAAACAAACAGTAGATACTAGGAACCTAACCATTATCTAGAAGATATCCCACTATGGTTTCAACAAGATGGGGTCTCTCCTCATAAAGGAAGAACATCCTAAATTCCAAATTTGAAAATAACTGAATAGCTACACAAAAAGGTTGCTCATCACTGCATTATGGTAATACTTGCAGTAGTAGTTATTAGAAATTAAAACTTCTATATCAATCAAACATCTTCCTTCTTGGTACTTCCAATATCTTCTCGGCAGTGTCAATACCTTTGTGCTATACAGGATGTCCCAATGGTCTGTGCTCAGAGAAAATAGCGTTGTTATTTGTAGGAATGTCAAGAACTAGGACTAGTTACTAGGAAAAGTTGTACAGGATGTTTGTATGTACTAAAATTATCCTTGATTACACAGAGTGTTCCATAAAGTGTGGCACTTAATCCTTAGGTTTTCTTAATTGGAACATTGTATATTTTGTAGTTTTACTTACTTTTCATTCTGTGTCGATTATAAGAAGGCCTAAACCAAACAATTTCGGTGTTATTCAATTTTTTCTTATAAAATATAGTCAAATATAACCTTGTAGATTGTGAAGCGCTACTTCTAATTTTCCTGATTTCTTAAATAAAAACTAAAACACCCTGCTATATCTTATTAGTATTTTCTTATTTCCTAGTAATTGTTGATCATAATAGTATAGCCTTATAGGTTCTCCATCTGTGAGCTTTGGCATTATTCAATTATTTGTCGTGAAATCTTCTCGATTAAACCCTTGTGTAATTTAACTTTGAGACTATATATTAGAGTCTTTGGCAATTATAGATGCTTAAAAATGCATCAGTTAGAGAAGGCAGTGTGACTCATCAGCGCAAAAACACAAAACTGTTTGGTCGAGTTTATTTTACAAATCGGTGTGTGCTACGCATTCGTCTGGTTGCACATGTGTTTACAATTTACTCTTCTGTCTTGTTTTTATTTGTGATATGCCTATGGTGACATACATTTGAGTCAGTTTTGTAACTAATACATTTTTACCAAGATTTGCCTTAATTATACAGGATGACCAAGAAATCAGAAAGTAATTTACTTAATTTTTAAAAATCAAACTATTAACTTATTTTTGATACCAAAGACGCTCTACATACAACAATTATGATCTTTTTTGTTGGTAATATCCAATTCAATTGTATTTCTTGCAATTAACAGGTGGGCTAAATATCCGGAAAATATAAAAAACAGAGTAGGCTGCTGTCAAACAATAATCTGTCATTGTAACTGTACTGAACTAGTCTATCACAGTTTTTTCGTGCTTCTATCGAGTTAAAGTGGTTATTATTTCGTTAATATGAAAAACTGTGAAGATTTACGTAAACATGTATATGACATGCTTGGACATGAAGAAAAATGTTATGTGATAAAACACTTTAAAGAGGAAAATATTTTGACATCATTAAATGGTATGAAAATGGTATACCATTTAATGAAAAAAAAAAAAAACAGGAAGACCCATCACGTCTCAGTACCAGAGAACAAAAAAATATTATTTGCAGTGCTGAACACAAGATTGGTGCCTCTCGAGGAAGTTCGATGTCTCACGAGGGTGTATACATTATACATTAAAAAAATATATCATGAATTATTACAAAAGACAAAAGGCGCATAAGTATATACTAAAACAACTCTCGGAAATCCCCAAAAAGTGCAAAAGGATGTCTTGAAAGGGAATAAATGGGTTTTACAGCAAAAACAAAGAATTTAAGTGTAAACAGAAATCTGAGAAGAAAATTTTGATCTGGGTTACAATTTCTGAGAAAGATATTTCAGAGCCAGTCGTAAGACATTCTTCTGGTCCAGCCATCAGTGCAGAAGTGTATCGAGACCAGTGCTTGCCAATACATAAATCCACTGATACTTTCATTCTGATGGTAACTATGTGTTCTGGCCCGACTTAGCGTTCTCACATTACGCAGCAAAAATATAAATTTGTCCCTAAAAATGCAAATTCTCCTAATGTCCCGAAGGCACAACCTATAGAAGACTCTTGGAGCATTTTAGCTTTTTCAGTGTATGAAAACGGATGAGAAGCAAAATCTGCAAGAAGTTTACAACTTCGTGTGAAAAACAAGCCCAAAAAAATAAAAATTGATGCCATCCAAGATATGATATGTAAGGTTAGGGGAAAATTAAGAAAAATCTAGGAAAAAGGTCCGAGCTGCATTTTGTAATATAAGCATCCTAGCCAGGAAATATTATTGATTTTGCAAATAAAGTTAATTTACCTTCAATTTATATCTTTTTTATTTAATTGTTTTATACATTTTTTCCAAATACTTTTAGCCCACCTGTTAATATTGCAACATGCAAAAAAAGCATTTACAGCTTCCAGCTTATCCTCTGTAACAAAAGAGAGTAACTAGTTCGTGGTGAGTATCCATAGTTTTCAAAAAAATATATTTTATCTTTACAATGTTGCAAAAACAAAAGGTTCCTTAATCATACTGGAGCCAATTTAGAAGTTTGATGGTATTTTACAACAAATAGTTGAATAACATGAAAACTGTTAGGTGCAGACCCTATAAAGCTATACTGCTGTGATAAAATATACAAAGTGTTTTAGTTGTATCTATTTAAAAAATCAGGAAAAGTAGATTTGCCTTTTTTGATCACCCTATAGAAAAAAGATTTGTAGCTAAGAGTCCATTTCTAAGGGCAAAGAATATTTAGTTTTACTTTATTAAAGTTATGAAATTACAAACCTTCTTTATCATATCAGGGCTGGTTGAGAAGTTGGACAGCATTTTGTAACAAATAACTGAATAACACCGAAGTTGTTAGGTATAGATCAATATTGTGGAAATCAGCAATGAATGTATATTAAGATATTTATACAGGATGTCTCATTAAAAAAAATTGAATAAGATTATGTTACTCGTTTCTTGATCACCCTGTATAAAAAATGATGTAGTAAAGATTTTAGTAATCAAAGATTAGAGATCAAAGTTTATTACTGCAAGGTTTTTAAAACCAATTGTTTATCAATTATACTAGGATGCCTCATTATACTGAGTGTAGAATTGTATAATACACGATAAACACTTCAGTAGTAAACTTCTAATGTTCAATTATTTGCTCCCCTAGTTATTTTAGAGCAAAAGTGTAAATAGGCCTTTTGCAGGGAAAAAGATACTGAATCTGTACATGTCGTTGCTTTTTATTTTCCTTTTTTAAAACTGAAAAAATTAATAAATTAAAATGTTTAGTTTTACAGCAATCAGATATGCATTGGAATCATTATAACGAGACATTGCTTGTTTTTAGACATGTCTGTGTCAAGTCTTATTAATCTAATCTTGCTAAAACAAATAAATAATAGGGAAACAACAAAAGAAGAAGAAATGAACATGCATTACTAAATAGTTTCTTTTGAAATATGCAAAATAAGACCATTTGATCTCACTGGATCAAAAATAAAATAATCATAGTACTTCCTGGTTGTGCAAATCATAGTTCAACTTCTTAAAATTAATTAATTAATTGAATTTTATCTAGACAAAAAAAACCTAATATTTACTTGTTAGAAATCAGTTTTGTTCTATAAATAATTGCAAGAAATGTTGTGGACTGAAGAAACTACAATACTTTTTTCTTTTCCATTGTGGTAGCTTATATTTAATCAAAGGATAGATATGAAAGTATAAAAAGCAAATAACAGCTTTGGATAAAAGATACTTAAAAACGATAAACAAAATGAAGTAATATACAGGAAATCATCATTTGTAGAAATATCAAAAACTTAACAATAGCGGTTTACACACATTTTCAGTTAACTAATCGACCAACCAACGTTCTAGTCACTAGTGACTGGAAATCATTTTATTCAATTCTTTATATTACTCTGAGAAAAACTATCTCTATCCCCTTCATTTTTTTATGTGGTCGTTTAATAGTTATAAAATTCTTTTGTGTAATAAATCTAAATTTTGAATAAAAAAATTTGAAAAAATTATATCACCTTAATAGCGTCAAAAACATTTTTTGCTTTAGACTTTTTTTTTAAATCAATAGTTTTTGAGATACAAAACATTGAAACTTGAAAAATGATTGCTTTTATGATTTCTCTTATCAGAAACTAATCAGTATAATTCAAAAACGAAAATATTTAACCAACCTTAAAATATAACAAGAATCTTTTTCATTTTGATCTGTACTGTATTGACAGTAAAAACTTTATTAGAGTAAAGCTCTGACATCAAGTCGTAAAGTGGCACTGCCGCTGGGCACAGTGCTCATTTGAAGATTGAAATTTCTATATCATAGGATAGAGACTTTAATAAAACACAAATTTAGAATACTTTTATTGCATGTTTATTCCTTGAAAACTCATAAAAGCACGCTCGACGTTGAGTGCACGTCAGCACGGCGTGGTGGATGCCTCGTTAGAGCTTCATTTGTAATAAAATTTTCACTATCAATAACAGTGCAACAGATCAAAATGAAAAAAATTTCCATTATAATCGAGGATTAACCGAATATTTTCGTTATTGAATTATACTGATTGAGTGATTAGTTTCTAAGAAAGAAAATCATAAAAGTAATCCTTTTTGAAGTTTAAATGTTTTGTATCTCAAAAACTACTGATTTAAATAAAATCTAAGAGAAAAAATGTTTATAACTATTAAATGATCATATAAAAAATAAAGTGAATATAGATGTCTTTTTTTCGGAGTAATATAAAGAAACAAGAGCTTATTAAGATATTTATACAGGATTTTCATTTAAAAAAAATTGTATAAAGTTATGTTCTCGTTTCTTGACCACCTTGTATAAAATAGATGTAGGTAAAATTTTCGTAATCAAAGTTTATCATTGCAAGGTTTTTAAAACCAAATGTTTATCAATTATACCAGGGTGGCTCATTATATTTGACTATATTTTGCAAGAAAAGATTGAATAATGCTGAAACTGTTTAGTTTAGGGCTCCTTGCAATCGGCATAGGATGAAGAGTAAGAAAATAATGAAATATACAGAGTACTCCATTTAAGAAAACCTGAGAATTATCTGCCACACTGCCCTGTGTAATTGAGAATAGTTTTAGAAAGTACAAACGATTGTCTTGTACAACTTTTCCTAGTAACAGTTCTTGATATTCCTACATATAACGTCATTTTCCAAGCACAGTATAGTCAATTTAAGATTGCTGAGTCTCAGCTTTGCAATTGACTTAAGATGTTTATATTTATTAAGTCTGAATTCACTACTGCATTTACTAATAAGCTGACTGTAAGCTTTTTTTTATAATTGTAAACACTTAGTAAACCAGGGTGGGTAATGTTTTTGCATAGTGGCATTTTCATCTTTCATAATGGGTACAGTTGAGGCAAAGATATGAAATATATGCTCATAAAAGTTATTGCACGCTTCATTGACGTCATTATATATGTCAAGGTATGATCTGTCAACCTCAAGCAACAGATTGTAAAGCATTGGAAAGTTTGCTTTCTTAAAAATGTAATTTCTGATATCATTGTTAGTTTGAAATCTTTTAGTATATACAGTGTGTCCACATTTCGATGCTCACTATTGGGATCTCGGAAATTATAAGAGATACGAAGTCGGTTAAATTAGAAAAGATTTGGCTATTTTGGAAATCAGTTTACTTATGCTTTTGTTTTTTCAAAAAAGTTCACGGCTTCCTAGATATTTGCTAAAAACGAAATTATCTTATTTTTTTTTAAATAAAAAACATTTTCCACTTAGTGTGCCATGGCTTTAAACATATGAAAATAATTGATTTTTGTCAGATAAATTACATTTATTATGTAACAATTGCTAAAACAAAACAAAAGACGCTTTTAAGATACTTTACTGAGCATTCCCAGACAGCATCAAAGAAGCAGCTAATGCCCCATAAAAGCGTATTTATTTCTTTGATAAAACTCCACGACTTCGTGTGTTAAATGTCATGGCACACTATGATGAAAAATGATTTTCACTTCATAACTCGGTAAAACAAAAGAATAGCTGTGTCAAATCATGTATCACTGAAAAGCATTTAAGGCGTGCCGTTCAGTAATATGGAAATCAAGTAGGCGTTCCGTTAGAAAAAATTTGGATTTACGTTTCACCGCCGAAGTAAAACAAAAGACAATTGCGAAAATAATTTTTTTGTGTTTTGGAGTAAATTCTCTAAATTACCCTCTTTGCTGTTCTTTTCTATCTTTGCTCGTTCCTGAGATATTTCACTTTAAAAAAAATAAGATAACTTCGTTTTTTAGCAAATATCGAGTAAGCCGTGAGCTTTTTTGAAAAAGCAGAAACATAAGTAAACTGATCTCCAAACTAGCCAAATCTTTTCTAATTTAACCCACTTCATATCTCTTACAATTTCCGAGATCCCAATAGTGAGCATTGAAATGTGGACACACACACATTATTAATAATGCGTCGACAAGTGGTCAGCTATTTATATCTACCTGGCAAGTCATTTTGGAAAAACACTAGATCTAACTTACCATTTAAGTTATTAACAATGCTATTACATGAGTTAGATTGAAGAATTGTTGGGAATTTGTAAGCAAATTGAAATTTCTATCATTAGAGTTAATATCAAATGCAGGATGATAACAATTTAATTGTGCTACAAATCAAATAGCATTAAAGATTCAAAGAAGTTATTGAGTTCAACTTGTACTTACAAATGGTACAATTATCACTAAAATATAAATGGTCACACTAGTGTCACTGTGATAATATCAATATGTGGAGATGAGAGTTTTAGACCAGAGAAATCCAGTTGAAGACAGTAAAGTCATTTGGAAATAATTCCGAGTTCATAATATCACTAGTAAGGGCAATGAGGCTGTGTTTAATAATAGATACTCACTGAAAAAAATGAGAGTTTTTGAGCAGAGTTCTTTGATATTTTGATAAAGAACAGAAATAGGTTCTGAAGCACTGCATTTAGGTATCTCTAGTTTCCCTGAATAATCTTTGGAACAACTCCAAAATGCTTAATTTCTAGATTTCTTTCGCCATTAGATATTCTCTGGTTCAGTTCGGCTCGAATCTTCTACTTGCTTGGGGGCTTCCATCAAATGATGCAGATACAGTGGCATAACCCTGGAATGATTTTAGTTTTTTAGCATTCTTAATGCACTTTTATAGTGCAGATGGGTTGGCTAACATTACTTTAATTGGCTGTAGAGCCCGAGCTACTGCAGTAACTGCAGACTTGTTGCTCTCAGACCTTTCCTCTTTAGGAAACTGAGATAGTTGTTCTTTAATTTCAAGATTGGTTTTTTTCCTGTGATGCTTGTTAACCTCATTGCATATCTCTTTAAAATGCAGGTCACCTTTTTTGGTTTCCATATTATTGTTTATTGATGTTGTGGATTGGTTCAGTTGATTTTTTAAACCCCCAAATTTGGTTTTCATCTCATCTAATCTTTTAAGTATCTTTAAGTTGAAAATACAGAGTTGCCTTAAATTTTAATGGAAATTATTATATAGATTGTACCATATTTATATATTCCTTCAATGTAGTACTAAAAACGATTATTATTGTTACATGTAATTACTATAGCAATGTTAATCTGCAAACATCAAGTTTATGATTTATTATCAAAAGATGACACACCAACTCACCTTAGAAGAATGCAAAACTATGAAGCAACTTTATTATAAACATTGCAGTCCTGTAACAATAAGAGCTCGGTGGAGAGATATTCATCCAAAATCAAACCCTCTAATGGAAGTATCAATTTATACAGGGGAATCCAAGCCCACTAGGTTCATAAGGAATTGCATTGGTTGGAGAGAGTACATTGGAGTCACCTATAGTGGAAGCGAGATAGAAGTGAAAATCATTCCCACCTCTCGAGATATAAGCAAGCATTTGCTGTGCATCCACTTCTTTTTTAATATTCATCTGTTTGCAAGGCAGTCCATTTTTAATTCTAGCATTCTATCTTGTTTCCACTACAGGTGACTCCAATGGAATCTCTCCAATTAATGCAATTTCCTATGCACCTAGTGGGCTTAGACTTTCCTGTAGAATTATAAGAAAATCTTCAAGAACCTATTCAATTTGTGATACTAAAGGTGTTGAAAGACCAGCTGCAGTATGCAATGAGGTAAATAAGCACATCACTTGTGAATACCTAACCCAGAGTCTCAACAAAAGCATTAGAAGATTATCCCAGGAAGTAAATCTTTCAAAAATCTCTAATGTCATGGCTGATAAAAGCTAATCATTTAAAACCTTTTAAATCAGTATTATTAGAAGACCCTGATTTGTTTGACAAAATTATGGTCTGATGAAGCTTATTTTAAATTGAATGGTAATGTTAATAATTGACACTCTTATGTCTATCATAGCACTGCAAATCCTGCAAAGAACTAAATTCTCCAGGTGTGACAGTGTGGGGAGCTATTTTATCTTATGGATTGAGTGGATCTTACTTTTTCTAGGCAAACATGAATGCTGCAAGAATATGCCATTTTTCAATTACAATAGCTAGAAGATTTCAATAAGCTTCACCAGATTATGGTCAGACTGTGAACGAATTGTTGAATATCATGTTCCATCACAGGTGGTTAGGGCAAAATGGGCTTCTTTATTGGCATCCCTATTCGTCCAACTTAACACCTATGGACTTTTATTTTGGGAGGGGGGCCGACAGTTAAATTGAATGTTTATGAACCCAAACCAAGAATCATTGAGCAGTTGGAAGAAGCAATAACTATGGAATTTGATAGAATAGGAACTGATTTTGAATTATGTTGTAAAGTTTGTTAATAGGTGTCATTATGAATGTAGGTAACAATGTATCAATGAAAAACATTTTGAACAATGCCTTTAATTTTTCCTTTTTTTCTGTAATGTTTATGTTAATAGATTTTTTGTGTATATACACTTTAGCTATTATACAACATATCACATACTTTTTCTCAATTTTTGGGATTGAAGTGTACACTGGATTTTTGGGGACTTTTGATATGTTGTATCATAGCTACAGTGTATGTACACAAAAAATCAGCTTTCATTAAATTAGTCTTACTAAATCCTGTTTTTTGCATAACTCATCTGGGCTATACAAATATTATACTCCTACTGTATTTGATCCTATCTTCCGAACAGTGCTCCTTACAGAAAGAATGTAAAGACCAGTTTTGTAGGAAATTTGACAGTTTAATTTTGCTTAGAATCATTTTTTTGTCAGGGCAACTTTCCAATATGGCGGCGTTAACTAACTTTTAATATAATGTTACTGCTGCTGTAGAGAACATATACAGTTCTTAGATTAGCATAGTTATCTCATATACTGTAATCTGATAGCGAAATATGCCAGATTTATAGCTTATTTACCAATCAGCAACGCGCGTTGGCATATTTAATGGCGTAAAATTATCAGCTGGCCGGCGTATGAGACGACCGACGACCGTCTTGTATAAGAACCGTGGTCCAAGTCCACTAGGCGCATAGGGAATTACTTTAGTTGGAGAGAGTACATTGGAATCACCTGTAGTGGAAATAAGATAAAGTGCTAGAATTAAAACGTGCTGCCTTGGAAACAGATGAATTGATACGTATTAAAAACAAACTGGGTGCACAGCAAGCACTTGTTTTGTCGCGAGCTGTGGGGAGTAATCTTCTCTTTTATCTTGCTTCCACTGCAGGTGACTCCAGTGGACTTCCCTGTATACCAGATTTCAGCTTGTTACTAATTATTAGTTCTGTTTGTTTTCCTAACTAATATGATTGCACTATATATAAATAATTTGTCCTTATATTTACTTTTAACTAGTGTTGGAACCAGCTTAAACTTAAAATTGTGCCAGTCTTCACAATAAAACTTGAGCAATTATTTACCTTTCAGATCCATGACTTTTAATTCAGAAGCCATTAAGTCTGAGTAGTCTCTATGGAGTGATTTTTTTACAACTATCACAGATCATTATTTTGAACATTGCATTTAATACATTCCATTATAAAATGTTTTAAACATTTATGCAGGGTGTCTACTAGTCGTCTGACGATTTTTAAATTTATTAAATAACTTTATGTGTTGATCACAAAATAAAATAAATAATGAAGTTATAAACTAGAAAGATGAGAATTTTATGTGGGATTCGTAATCCAGAAACATAACAACTAAAATAAATGAAAATATTCAGTTTATTTTCTATCGTAAGGAATTGGTCAATAGAACATGTTTTTATTATTAAGCAATATTTTAAGAATGAATCTGTCTTAACAGTGCAGGGAGGGTTTTGATGTCATTTTAATGTTGGTAACCATGGACTAGTACCTTTGTGCAGTGCCATTATTGTTTGGGTGACTAAATTACAATTTCTAGTATCGAAAGACATGGCTCTTCTTGTAGGGCTTGCTCTGAAAACCTGAGGAAATTGCACAAAAAGCCATTACACTTTCAAAAAGTAACAGCAATAGTTGCACTAATTGGTTCTCACTTCTTTGAAAAAAATGGCCAAACTGTTATTGTAACTTCTGATCATTATGTGAACATGTTGCAAACGTTTTTGGAACCTGAATTGCAAATGAAGAGATATTGATTGTGAATTCATCTGGTTTCAGCAAGATGGTGGTACTGCCTATAAAGCAAGGCAAAGCATCAATATGTTTTCTAACGCATTTATCTTTATTTTGGGCAATATTCCTTTCCCTTCAAGGTCCCCTGAACTAACAGCTCCAAGTTACTTCTTGAAAAGTAGGGTATATGTGAATCATCCACGTGATATTAATGTCCTAAGGAACAATATTCATCTGAAAATTGACCTATTCAATCAAATCCAGCATTACTTATGTGCGTAATGAATGATTTTCAATGAAAGTTGCAGTTGTGCCAAAATGAAAATTGGTGGACACTTCAATAATGTTATTTTTAAACAATAGTTATTATTTTGTAATTCCCAAGTTTCTACTTTCTGAGTATGTTATTATTTCATAAAAGATTATTTAATGATAAAAACTGTTGGGCGACAAGTAGACACCCTGTATTTTATATTTAAATGTTTTAAATAATTTGAATGCAGGCCTACATGAAAACCTTGCTTGTTATCACTTATCAATATATTTTTATTCGGGTTTTACTTTTTTATTTCTGCAGTATAGAAAAATTATTTGAAAATTCGAATAACTTTGAGTAGACAAATGTTTACAGTTATGATCATATAATTAATAACCCACAATATCACTATTATTATTATTATTATTACACAACAAGTTTCAAGCTTGAAGTTCAAAAAGACCCAGTAAAAAATTAATTTTATTTGAGATTGCAAATAACACAAGTTTATATGCATATCAGCAAAGCAAAAGCTTTATAACTCTGAATCTTTATTTACATGGTGAGTTGCGTTTTATTTATTTTATTTAGACACTTATTCTTATGTGTAGTTTACTTATTTATGTTTGCCTGAATAATAGATAAAAAGCGTAAAAACCAAAATAGATTTCCATACTGCACCCATTACATGAAGAAATACGTTTCCTCATTTAAAAATTTGTTTTCAATATAAAAGAAAGAAAATCAATGTATTTCATTTGTTCATTTTCTAGGAAATAATCACATTTATGAAAGACAAGAGATAAAAAGTTTTTCCTTATTAGTACAAACATCACTTGATGGTCGCATTAGATATTAGATAGTCCTGTCGATAAGAAAGTTCTAGATATCAAAGTTCATTCGTATAAGTATTAATCCTAATGAGTAGTGCACGCATACCAAATTTCTTCTTATTGTTAATAGCACAAATCATTACTAAGTTATTAGAAAAAATTCTTTTCTAGCAAAACTTTGATAAGATGTGGCCCTACAGAGTGGCATTTTTGAAAAAAAGTTTTACACAGATTTTCTTTTTATCTTTGATTTTAGAATACATACCTAAAGTTGTGCTATGGAATTGTGTTGTATATTGATAATCATAAAATTCTCTTTAAGATTAAAATAAATTATTTATCGAAAGGGATTTAATCAGTCTTCAGTGTTGTTTATTGATTTTTAAAGAACTACATTATCAAGTAGAGTTCTCTAAAATATTACTTTCTTAAAATTATTTTTCTACTTACTAAACGTAATTACAAAATTACTTTTGATTTTTCTAAGTTCTGATTCATAACAATATCTCAAGTTAATGAAACTCATGGGTAGGTTATTTCTGAATTAAAAAGCAATTAATTATTCATAATTTTCATGTAGAAATAATCTAGGCATTTTATATGGATGGAATTTTTGAACAAAAGAAATAAAAAGTAATCAATACTTCGCTTATCAAGATTTCCTAATATAACTTATTGTTAAATTGTAAAATTCGTGCAATAATCAATGACTATTAACAAACAAATATCAATATGTGGAAGCTATTATTTACTTATGACATTAAAATATAAACTTGATACAAAAGCAAATGATCCATTTGAATCAGTCTATCAACATAATAAAATTATCAATTACTCAAATTATACAATTGAAACAGCAGTTATATGATACAATTTTGAGCAGTTGAAAGTTAACGGTTGCTTTTATTTGTATAAATGGTAATTTTGAAGTGTCTGTTTCAATGAGTACATTAAAAACATCAAATATTATTCAATTCATAGAATTAAGTTTTAGAAACCCGAGTTACTAAATTAAGATATGGTAAAATGGTTTTTTAAATCTGCTCTGTACTGGTCTTTGATTATAGAGCACGTTCAGCTATGCACAACAGTTGGCAGCAGTTGACCAACTTTGTTAACAGAAATAATTTATTGTGCCTTCTTACTCAGTGTCTGATTTTGTAGGTTATGTTCTGGAGTCTTAACATTGATGTTAAGTACCAACAAACTCAACATGTTGATTGCTAAGTCTCAATTGTTGTATACAGCTGAATGCACCTATTATTTCTTTGATAATATTATTAAGTAAATCATATGACAGTTATTTTATTAAGGACATTTTATTTTAAGGTGGATAATTGGACAGATAATGAAGCTTTACGTCAACCGAATCAAATCGTCATGCAACATAAACCACCATACAGACGTTCATTTTCAGAATTTCCCCGACAGAATACAAGGTCAAACATAAATACACCAAATTTGAATCGCCGAAGCTTAGGAAGTGAAATACTCGAAGCAGCTACATTTCCTAAATCCAGTACATCAATGAGTGATATACAATCTTCGCAAAGCAGTAGCACTATATCAAGTAATTGTAACATTTTAGCAAGTAAAAGTACAGGAGATATAGCATCAAATGATATAGTAAATGGAAAGACAATTTATACGTACATTGGGATGTCAGAGCCAGAAGCACATTTGAAACAGCAACATATTTACGAAAACCAAAGTATTATTGATGCTCAATGTAAACCAAAATCTGTATTTGAAGGAAAACATGAAGAAGTGTATGTATTATTATTATGTGTTTTTAATTAAAGTAAAATAATAATAATTGAAATTTTAGAATTCAGGCCTTAAAAGACTCAACTACTTTTAACGTTAAAGAAAGGCGATGGACTTGCAGACAATGCTCATATGCTTATAATGCCTTATATGCTAATAGTTGTGAAATATGTAACAGTCCGAGATCTCAGCCTTGTACTATAACTGTTACTGATGATACTACTAGTATATCTAGTGGGTTAGTATTATAAAATCTTCTCTTATTAACAATTAACTCATTAAAGATATTGTAGGTTAAAAAAATGGGAAGATACAACAACTACTATACAGGTACCCATAGCTACTTTAGATCAAGGCCTAGAAGATGAGTTCCAACACATTACAAGTTAACTTATTTATTATTAGTTTTTAATGTTTTATTAATCTTAATAGTTTTAGGTTCTGATACTTTAGGAGAAGAACAAAATTGGACATGTAAAAAGTGTACTTTAGTGAATAGTAGTTTCTCATTAACTTGTGAAGCTTGTTGTGGTTCTAAATTACGTTCGTTGTCAGTTACAAATGATATGACATTACGTAGAGGTGAATTCTGGTCATGTCCTAAATGTACCCTCAAGAACCCTTTAACTCTATCTGTGTGTACTGCTTGTAAAACTTCAAAAATCTTATTGGAACAACCTGCACCTTCACGAAGTCCTTCTCCTCGTCATGGCACTAAGCGACACAGTACAGGTGCTGTCTATGCTAAGGTTAACTATGAACAGAAACTTGCAAATAAAAAGCGAGAACAAATTAATTTGGTTTCTAACATGGAATGTAGTAAGTAATAATTAATGGTGTTGGACATTGAGTTACATTATAAAATTTGCTTTTTAGCTACATCACACGCGAATGGTGATTCTGCACATAGTTTTAAATCATGGCAGTGCCTAATTTGCACATTTGAAAATGCAAGATCTCAAGTGATATGTGATATGTGTATGAATATGCGTGGAAGTATATCTGATACACCACCTGAACAACCAGCACGTTTGACTCAAGAAGAACTAGCACAAAAACATTGGAATTATATTGTACGTTATTGTAAACTTAAAAAACAATGTTACGTTGATGAAACATTTCCACCTGCACCTAGTAGTTTGTATTATTCGCCTAATGACAATAAGGACACTCATCTTGTTAAATGGAAAAGATTACGTGATATTACTGTAGATGAGTGTGATAAGAATCTCCCGTGGGCTGTATTCAGGAAACCACTGCCATCAGATATATCTCAAGGTCTAATATTCCAATTTTCTTTATTGAGGTTATGTTTATTTGTATTAATTTTTATAGGTGTGTTAGGAAATTGTTGGTTACTCAGTGCTTTAGCCGTTTTAGCAGAGAGAGAAGACTTAATACGTGCTGTTCTTATAACAAACACCTTATGTCCACAAGGTGTTTATCAAGTTCGACTTTGTAAAGACGGTCATTGGACAACAGTACTTGTTGATGACTTTTTTCCATGTGATAGGAAAGGGCATTTGTTTTATTCACAAGTGAGTAACATTTAAATTACACAATGTTGCGTGTAAAGCTATAATTAAATTCATAGGCCAAACGAAAGCAGCTTTGGGTTCCATTAATAGAAAAAGCTGTTGCAAAGATTCATGGTTGTTATGAAGCCTTAGTGTCAGGTCGGGCTATTGAAGGTTTGGCAACTCTAACAGGTGCACCATGTGAAAGTATCCCTCTTCAACCTTCCTCTATACCGGCTCCTGCTGAAGATGAGCTTGATACTGATCTTATTTGGGCCCAGTAAGTAAATCTAAAAAAAAAAGAAAACAAAATGATTCACATAAAAAGTTAAAACTTGCTAATCAATTTTCTTTCTGTTCAGTTTTATTCATTATTGTAGTTGTTAGTTTTTCATTTTAAATTTGTGAAGAGCCTATTAACCTTGCTTCTGCATGTCTACATTATTGATTTACCATTTATTTGAGTAAAATTACTTCTTTTGTTTTACAAAAGTCATTTCTTTGTTTTAATTCCCATTATTTGAATTTTATTGTATTTTCTAATAAGAACTATTGATATTGAAGAAAACACAATATAATTGAGCCAAGCTAATTGTAGCCACTATGTAAATAAACCGCTGACCTTAGTGTGAAACCACATACAGTGTGTCCACATTTCGATGCTCACTATTGGGATCTCGGAAATTGTAAGAGATACGAAGTCGGTTAAATTAGAAAAGTTTTGGCTATTTTGGAGATCAGTTTACTTATGCTTTTGTTTTTTCAAAAAAGTTCACGGCTTACTAGATATTTGCTAAAAACGAAATTATCTTTTTTTTTTTTTTTTAATAAAAAGCATTTCCCACTTAGTGTGCCATGGCTTTAAACATGAAAATCATTGATTTTTGTCAGATAAATTACATTTGTCATGTAACAATTGCTAAAACAAAACAAAAGACGCTTTTAAGATGCTTTACTGAGCATTCACAGATAGCATCAAATAAGCAGCTAATGCCCCATAAAAGCGTATTTATTTTGTTTTAGCAATTTCGCATAACAAATGAATTTCTTTGATAAAACTCCACGACTTCGTGTGTTAGATGTCATGGCACACTATGATGAAAAATGATTTTCACTTCATAATTCGGTAAAACAAAAGAATAGCTATGTCAAATCATGTATCACTGAAAAGCATTTAAGGCGTGCCGTTCAGTAATATGGAAATCAAGTAGGCGTTCCATTAAAAGAAATTTAGACTTCCATTTCACTGCCGTAGTAAAACAAAAAAGAATTGCGAAAATAATTTTTTTGTGTTTCGGAGTAAATTCTCTAAAACACCCTCTTTGCTGTTCTTTTCTATCTTTGCTTGTTCCCGAGATATTTCATTTTAAAAAAAATAAGATAATTTTGTTTTTAGCAAATATCTAGTAAGCCGTGAACTTTTTTGAAAAAACAAAAGCATAAGTAAACTGATCTCCAAAATAGCCAAAACTTTTCTAATTTAACCAACTTCGTATCTCTTACAATTTCCGAGATCCCAATAGTGAGCATCGAAATGTGGACACACTGTATAAGCGTTTTCATGTGGTTTTATTACTTCCACGAGTTTTACTGGTGGTCTTTGAAATATCTAAGTTGTTCCGTTGAAATTCGTGGAAGTAATAAAAATAAAAATTTTATTCATTTTATCTTCATTAGACTAGAACAGCAAACGTCTTTAAAAGAGTTACCTGATACTAAATATTCTTTTACACATCCATAAAATAGGTTTTCCAAATTGTGTCTTGCACAAACAGATTGAGAAAAAATCCAATGAATTATCTAACCGAAGGTTAAATTGTTCCTATTTCAGATTATTATCTTCAAGACAAGCTTTGTTTTTAATGGGAGCATCGTGTGGAGGTGGTAATATGAAAGTAGACGAAGCAGAATACCAAAGAAGAGGTCTTCGACCAAGACATGCATATTCCCTGTTAGATGTTCGAAATGTTGAAGAGCATCGATTGTTGCAATTAAGAAACCCTTGGGGTAAATAGAATATTTTAGGAGTTTAATTTTGTAATTCTATTGTTTATTTTACCTTTAGGCCATTATGTGTGGACTGGCGATTGGTCTGATGATTCTGATAAATGGACGCCTGAATTAAAAAAGGAATTAATGCCTGATGGTGCACAAGATGGAACATTTTGGATTTCTTTCAATGATGTTTTAAAGTATTTTGATTGTATAGATATTTGTAAAGCAAGAAGTGGATGGAATGAAATTAGATTATCTGGAATTCTTCCTCCGTTAGCTTCTCAGCAACATTTATCGTGTATTCTGCTTACCATTTTAGAACCAACAGAAGTTGATTTTACATTGTTTCAGGTAGTTCATTTTTTTAAAGTATTTAACACATGACTAAAAATAAAACGTTTTTAGGAAGGACAACGGAAGTCAGAGAAATCTCAACGTTCACAACTTGATCTCTGTGTGGTATTGTTTAGAGCAAGAAGTAATGCTCCAAATATTGGTAGTCTTGTAGAACATAGTAAGCGACAAGTTAGAGGATTTGTAGGGTGTAATAAAATGTTAGAACCAGCAGAATATATCTTAGTTCCATTAGCTTTTAACCATTGGCATACAGGACTTGAAGATGCTGATGCATATCCAAGGTGATTCTAAATTCATTTTGTAATATACATCAATTAATAGTTTTCTGTGCTTTTATAGATATGTTCTAGCAATTCATAGTTCAAAGAAACTATTAGCAGAACAGGTAAGCCCACCTGCGCAAATTCTGGCAGATGCAATAATTTCGTTGACATTGGCTCGTGGACAGCGTCATGAGGGACGGGAAGGTATGACTGCTTACTATTTAACAAAAGGTTGGGCAGGGTTGGTTGTCATGGTGGAGAATCGTCATGAAAATAAGTGGATTCATGTAAAATGTGACTGTCAAGAAAGTTATAATGTAGTGTCAACACGTGGCACTTTAAAAACTGTAGATTCAGTTCCTCCGTTGCATAGACAAGTGATTATAGTTCTTACACAACTTGAAGGAAGTGGCGGATTTTCGATAGCTCATCGTTTAACTCATAGACTTGCAAATTCACCAGGTTTATATGACTGGGGAGATCCGGGCACATCACATTGTCCGGAACTAGATTATCAAACCGATGGATTACACAGTCCACGTTTAATGACGTGAAAACAGTCAAGTTGTGAAAATCTTACGTTTTTGTGTTTTGTTTGTTTTACAACGATTTATAGCCACAAAATTGTGATCTAACAAGGCATTTTAATCTTTTTATATTAATTTTTCAGTGTGTTGTCGTGAGATATGCATTACATTCCTATTTTTGTTTTTGTTATATTTGCTCAATTTTTAACTGGAACTCGTTTTTAAATAAGTTGAATCAGTTGAACGAATTGCACTATTGAAAGATAGAATAAAATATACAGTTTTGGAATTTATATAATGGGGAATTTTGTTTGTTATTTGCAATCTGATTTAAAGGTCTTCAGTAGTACGGAATACTCAAAATCAGTAAACGTTCTTTGGATGTCTTTTTTAATATCTATGAATACAAGATACTCAGCAACTTATAAATGTGAAGTTAAGAATCTTTTCAATTTTATGATCAACTGGCTATTGATTCATGTAAAGTAGTATCACATTTTTTAATCTAGTGCGTGATTAGTCAAGTTGGATTTTTATCTTTCCTGTTATTTTTATCATTAATAGTTAAGACTCATGACTTCTTATTAAGGAAGGGCAACATAAAAAATATAATTAATACTCACAGTAACCAGGTATATATTTGATTTAAAAGGACACGATTAAAAATTGAAATCATTGGGAACTTAATTAGTTTTCAGTGCTTTATAAGTAGTAGACATTGAGATTTTTCTTTGCATGTAAATCTATAGATCTGCTGACACCAATAATCTTTCCTTTATATTTTGGATGTATCTTTAAAAGAATTAAAGCTGGCCAACAAAATTCCAACACCCTGTAAATTTCTAATTTTTTTCTTTCTCTATAATTAAACAAAAGTTGCTGATTATCTTGTAGATTTCACGTAATCATATGAGTTTATTTGACTATAACCATCAGGAACGCAAATTCTTAAAATTTATTTACAAATCTTTCAAGATCGTACAGATGATAAAATACAAGGTTGTACACAATAAGCATGCTAGTTACTTCATTTGTATTATAGAGTGTTATTTATATTATGATCTCATTTTAACTATGAATTTGTTGTGTAAAACTTTTATTATTGTATGTTTATACTGGCATAATGCTAATGGTCTTTGTTGGTAATTGTTTCCTTGACAATTTGTCTTTAATATCAGAAAGAGTGAGATAGATATATGAGTAAAGTAAATTAAAAATAATGATAATTATAGAGGCACTTATTCAAGTTATTAAGTAAATGAGATCTTTGAAAACCATTTTTATAAATTATAAAAGAAAACACATTAAGTGCTCTTAGATAAATTACTGATCTTGTTTCTAGTATTAGAAAAAAAGGCTCTGGTCAAGGAAAACATTATTAAATTTCTGTTGAATGTGATAAAATTGTTTCTAAAACATCATGTGATCAGAAGTTGATTATATTTTTGTTCTGATCACATAAAATTTGTTGCTTGGATTTATAATGTTTATATCGCACTATTTTTTTATGTTCAATGCATCACTTTTTTTTCAATGCAGATATGTATACGTTTTTTCAATACCATTTCTCTTGCAATAAGAATTTTATTTATAATAATGTAAGTAATAACATTGTGGTTAATCTTCAAGTACAAAGGGAAAAAATTTCTACCTCTTATTTTTTAGAACTGCCCTAAATCTTCCTAATTATTATTTCTAGAAAAGTACTGATTGAAATAGAACATTTAAGTGTAAGACTTGATAATTTAAATTTAAGAAATGAAGGAAAATTCAGTAGAATTATTTATAATAGTTTGCTTCCTATATTAGCTGTCTTCACTGTTAGTTTGGAAATCTGTGTATCTATCACAGGCAAATTTTAAAATCCACTATGACATATTTGTAATGATGTCCTATCTAAATGTTGACAGAATATAGTATTTTAACATGATTATTTTACTTATGTGGTATTAACTAATGCAATCATGAGAAAATTTCATTGATTCACAGACATTATAACAATAGGTGTTTCTTTGATTATTTGAACTACGCTTGAACCAATCTGATTCAAATTGAGAAAAAAAAGCCAGAAAACATGTAGGTGTCTTATGCCTAACCTCAATCTTCATTTAATTATTATTGTTCGTTTAAATAAGCTAACAAATTACTGGTGCTTGAGAGGCAAGAAGAGAGAAGGAAAACAATTTTGGTTTGTGATTTTTACAGTGATTGAGATATTCTAATTACAGATCAGGTAGATATGGGTTTACACCCGGGTGTTGTTAATTAGGAATTTAAATCCAGAAAATTCTACCGTAACTATCCCAGTGTTTATTGTACAAGTAAAACAAGATTAATGAATCATCACATTCTTTATGAAACAAGGATTGTTTTAATATTAAACTATTTTACACAAAAAGCACGCCTGAAAATAAATTTTGTTCCAATAACAGAAACGTAACCTAAAAAATATTGTTTTATTGTTCTTTGTTTATTTTTTCTCTATTCTATGTCAAATAGATCGAATAAGTATAAAGAAAATAATTCTTGATTAGTTTGCTCTCTTAAACTTTACTAATGAAATTTACAAAAAACAAAAACTCTGTTAATAAAAAAAGATCTTAAAAAATAAGAGAAAAAAGACTAGAAATTCTCCAAAAAAGAACTTTTTATTTAGTCGTAGTTTTATAAGTTTCAGCTTCATATTCTAAAGCAGTTGCTGTTGAATGAACCCCATTTACGAGGTAGGTGCCATTAATTCTTGGCCTGATATAAAAAAAATAAACTTGGTAAAATGTAACTTCTTATTTTTCAATATAATCTTTCCTAACTCTAATACATTTGTTAGAACGATCAGTTAATAATTCTATACCCTTGTAAAAATAATTTACAGTTTTTCTCCCAAATGATCCATTACAGCTGCGTGCATCTCACTATCATCCTTAAAACGACATCCTCTAAGGTCTTTTTTTAAATTTGAGAATGAATAATAATCACTGACGGCCATGTCCGGACAATACGGTGGATGGCCCAATTCTTGAAAGCCACATTTGCAGATGGCAGCTTGTGAAATGGCGGCAATATGGATGGGTGCATTGTCGTGCAATAATCAAACACCTTTTGTCAATCGTCCTTGACGTTCGGCACGAATATTGTTCCTCAATTTATGCAACAAAGATGCGTAATATGTGCTGTTTACAGTTGTATTGCGCTCTTTAAAGTCAATAAGTAAAATTCTCTCACAATCTCAGAATATTGTGGCTATCAACGTCTTCGTTAATTGAATGACTTCCACCTTTCTGGAACGAGGTAGCCACTATTTCATCGATTCCCTTTTGGATAGAGGATCATAAAACAACCATTGTTTCATTTCCTGTGACAATGAACTCCAAAATTTCATGACCGCAGAGTGCTCAATTTTTATCAGCTGCGACATTTTCATGCACTACTACCTTTTGAGCTGTAATATTTATAGTGTAGGCTTCACACAGGTGCACCTATGACGCAACAGGGTTTGAACAGGCTTGAACCTGTAGAAGCCTGTCAGTCCGAGAATTAATGGCGCCTAGCTTGTATATTTTCTTCATCCATAACAACCACTCTATCAATGCCAGTCTCATCAATATTTTCAGTCTCTACATAAGAACTTTCTTCAAACTTTTTTCGTTTAAATCAATTTTTATTTTTAGTTCTAAACTGGATTCCTAACTTTCATTTTCCTTAGTGTCTGTCAAGTATTCTTGCTCTATTTAAAGATTGTCTTCTTCAACCTCTCCAATTTTGTTATGAACTTTTTTCAAATTGGCTTGATTGCTCTACCTAAATCATCATTAACATACTTCAAATTATGTTTTATAAATGCTCAATTTAACATGCTTATTAGACCCCAAATGATTTCTTCTCTTTGTTTTTATATTAGAAAATATTTTAAAATTTCTTTCACCACTTACTGTCGAGAAAAATTAAAATCTGATCAGGAATCTTAGTCAAATTTCTATTTGGAAATAAACTTGTCTGCTAATTTGTGGGTTTCATTTGATTTAAAAATTTCTATACTGAATCTTTGCCTATTCTTTTCTTGTCCAGTATTCAGCTATATATAAGGTAAGTTCCAGAAAATTTTATTCTACTACCATAAGATAGTATGAATTCAATTGTGGGATCTATTTGATTCAAAGCCAAGTTGACTTACTGATAATTTCCATGCTGTCTGTGGTCTGTTACAATTGCAGTGACTTTGAGGGATCCAACCTCCAAAATTACTTCTTTAAGGATGTCACTAATGTAAGAGGCAGTATTGCTTTCAGTTGTAATCACAGCCAAGGAGTTGCCATCTTTATGTTTACAGTCTGAAAGAAGAGAAATAGATCATGCTTCATCTATCTTAACTAATTTTTTGATTTTATTGTGTTCAGCCTCTAATAACGTAGTTGTCAATCTTAGCCGCATATTCTCTGATATGGATAACTAGATAAACTTTGAAATATTAATTAATATAGTTAAAGCATGGTGTAAACATAATAATCATTAATTAAAAAAAACTGAAAATAATTGAATTACATTCAAAACTGAAATAGGTGTTATGGTTTTTTGGATTTTTTCCTTGACCACATCTAGTGGCAGGTTCTTTCTTATGTCTGTTATAAGTCATGAGTTATAAGCAAGACTCAAGTCTCATGTAAACCTGGCTTTATTGTTGAAGTTTAGTTTCCTCCTAGTAACAATGCATGTTCATTACTTTTCGTGCCAAATATTTTCTTTTGAAGAATTTGCCAAAAAAATCAACTTTTATTGGAGGTAAATGATACTTGAGGTTTTGCTTCATCTGAGACCATTCTTGTTCATGATCCTAATAATCTTTCTGTACAGTTCATGAATTAAAAAATGCATTTATGAACCACATGTCCATTTCATTCAATTATGCAACATATTCATGAATATCTATACTTTTAATTTAAACAATATTTGACTTAAATATAAATATAATACAAACTTACCTTGAACCTACCTATATAATTTTAAATTTTTATAATATTAAATAAATGCAAATGTTTATTCTCATCATTCCAAGTTTGGATAATCAGAAAACTTAATTTATCATAATATTTGACATGGTCATTTTGTGAACTACAAGTAGGGGAAGATGAGGCAGCCCATTTGGTCTATAGCCTCATGTGCTAGACTTGTTCTCATGTCATAACATGTGTGCCATACAAAATTTTATCCAACACCTCTTTACAATGTACTATTTAAGTTTTTATTAACTCACTAGTGAATCTTAACCTACTAATGTGTTACAAACCACTTTGATTAAAACGGCCATGTTATGACATTTTTATTAGGTGTTGAAAAAAATGTTAAATTAATAATTACTATTATCATTTCCTTTTGTTGTAATCTTTCGTAATAATCAACCTATAACTCTGTTTACATTCCATGGCTTACTGTGAAAACTTTTTGAAAATGTATTGATTGCATTTATCATCAAAAATTCTGTTATTGCTTGCTAGAATAGCTTCCAAGTTCCATATTTAAAAGACACCATCTGTGGATCAAGTTAAGTCAAAATCTATACAATCTTTTACCCAATTATTATTTTTGATCATTTAATAATGTACTATATTCTGCTACATTTTAATATGTTCTATACATTGATCTTTCAAGAAATATAGTAATAAAACAACTACGTTACTAGTCAATTACGATAACAACCAAATTATATTTTATAAGTAAAGTATTTTAGTTTAAATCAAATAAAAGACTGTCTGGTTTTTTAGATAAATAATTACGATGAGAATATAATTAAGTCTGAAATAATATAATAAAGACTGTTTGTTATAAAAATTTTTTCCCACACCGAATTGGAGACTAACCATTATCATAAAAACGTAAAAGGTAGCTGCCTCTTTAAATAAAATGTATTTTATTACTTGTAGCACAAACCTTACTCAAATAATATGAAATGTAAAAAACCAAGACAATGTTGGCAAAGTTTTGATGTTTGATATAGTGTAGTTTTTCGTAATATGCTTATAAACAATAGATTATATTCAATACAAGTTTGTGTGACAATTGAATTGTAATTTACTTATTAAAATGCTTTATTCGTTGTATTTTTACTAGTGCACATAAATAATTCTTTTTAATTTACTTGAGTACTTGTTAGATTATTGGTTAATTAACTGATTTTGTTTTGTTACACCCTGTTAGAAATAAATCTCACCTGCAGTATGTTATTAATACACATGCATATGTTGTAAAACCTTCCTTTTGGGGAAAATCTACGAATGGACGAAGAATTTCTTCACATTGGTGAAAGGTAGTTATCTATACAGGGTGTTTTAAAATGAGTAAAAATATTGCAGACGCATTCTTCGTCACAGATTAGGCCTATTTTGCATTATAATTTCTTGCCTAAGGTGCATTGTTTCTGAGATACAGGGTGTCAAAATTTCATTAAATATTTCTTGTTTTTTCAATATTTCAAGAACGAAATGAGATATCGGGGTGAAATTTTTTATATGCTTGTTCTAAAATGTTTACTATTTTACGTAGTTTTGCATTTGATATTCTTATCAGAGGTAGGGAATTGAATTGTGGGTAAGCTAGGCCCCTACACTAAAAAAAGAAATTGTTGCACGACTGAACAATTAGAAATTTTTTTTTTCAGAATTAGCAATCAATTTTGAACAGAAAGTCACTGTTATGTGTTTTTCATAGGATGTGTCATTTTTTAGTAATATTGGATTTTTCAAAACCTTTCAAGTTCAATGGTTTATGGTAAGGTAATATGTCATTTCAAAAGCAACATGCAATAATTACTCGTATCGCATTCCTTGGCAAAGATTAAGTTTACTTTGTCATATAACTTTTTTCTCGAGGTGCATGATCTTCGAGATACAGGATGCCAAAGTTTAATTAAAGATGATGATGACACCCTGTATCTCAAAACTGGTGTACTTTAGAGAAAAAGTTATAAGACAAAGTAGGCTTAATTTCTGTTGAGGAATGCGATGCAAATAATTGTATTCTGTTTTTGAGATGACAGGCCATTAACCTTGTAAAGTTTGTAAAAATCCGATTTCACTAGAAAATGATGCTGAAGAAATGCAAGAGTAACTTTTTGTTCCAAATTGATCACCGATTCCAAAAACAGAAAGATTTTCTAATTTTTTGATGACATAAAACTTTTCTAATTTCAATTTTCCGCCTGTGGTAGGGATATCAAACGCAAAACTACATAGAATAGTAGACACCTTAGAGTTATAGGTGTGCAGTGGCGGCTGTTGGGGTGAAGCAAGTGAAGCACCGATTCACCTATTTTTTTTTCTTTCAGTACTTTCTAATACTTAATTACTTAAGTAATTTCGTTGCTTAGTGCAAAATAGTAAAATGTCAAATAAAATTAGTCACAAGAGCAATGCAATTAGCATGAGATACTCAAAACACAATATCACAGACGTTCTACCTACCCCTGTTATTGGCCAACGCAAACGCAAAGCATAAGGACACTTGCACTAAGCTTAACACTGAGTTGAAATGATATACAAAATGTGGCAGAACTTTTCAACAAGAAAGACGCTTTGCCATGGCAACAGACTTTTTACGGGGTTGTATGCGGTACAAACACCCCCAATATACGGTGGATTGCATAATAATACTTAACACATAAATAAATCACTAATTTTTATTCTAAAATTCTTAATATTAATCTTTTTAATTTTCTTATTGCTAATATAGTAAAAATGTAAATGTCATATACACGAAGTTCAGGTCATCCACTCAAAGAATAAAGTTCAAGATTTTTCAGTCATACGAATAATTGCAAAATTTATAGATTAAGTAAAATCTATTTCCTGCGATTATTTGTATGATTGAAAAATTTTGAACTTTATTCCTTGAGTGGATTGACCTGAACTTCTCGTATGTGACATTTACATTTTTACTATATTAGTAATAAGAAAATTAAAAAGATTAATATTAAGAATTTTAGTATAAAAATTATTATTGATTTATTTATGTGTTAAGTATTATTAAATAAAATAAACTAAGATAAAAA